>CM077260.1:2062343-2179843 GCA_039654775.1 Spinibarbus caldwelli | reverse complement strand
GCGTGAGATCCAGGTAAGTCAGGTTTGGGCACAAACTGAGAATCTGTCGCACCTGGAGGGAGAAATCAGGGTATTTATTTATTTATTTAAATGGCATAACAGCATCAAGGAATACATTATTAAAAAAAAATAAAAAATACAATATACAATTACATTTATATTCAAATGATAAGAACAACTTTAAATAGTTTACTAAAGAATAATAACTAAATTTCATAGAAATATAACAACAATGTAATTAATACAGTATAATATATAAACATAAGTAGAATTAATTACTTTTAATAATAATAATAATAATAATAATAATAAATGAATAACATTACTAACATAACAGTAGTACAGACCAGGAAAATATGCTTATAATAGTCAGTCAAAGTTATTTTACAAAAATACAATATAATAACTATATTTCACAAACAATATAATTAATATCTAATACAGTATAAAATAAAATATTACACTATATTATATTATGTTATATTATATTATATTATTCCCAGATTAAACCTTTTTAAAAAGTATTAATTCATTTTGGTAATAAAAAAAATGTAATAAAAGCAGGACAATATGCTTAGTAGTCAATGTTATCTTTCAAAAGTTTTATATAATAACTATATTTCATACTATATTTAGACATATAATATAATAACAATATAACATAGTATATTTATATAATTATATTTTTTTTTTACTAAATAATATAGTATAATATAATAATGATTAGATTAGATTGCAGTTCCCAAATGAAACCTTTTTTGGGAATTTAAAAAACAACAACTATTAATTAAATGTAATTTAAAAAAAAAAAAAAAGAATAAAATTTGGTAGGACAGACTAGTAAATATGCTTAATAGTCAAAGTTATCTTACAAAAATATAATCAAATATCATCATTACTATATTAGGTTAGATTATAGCTCACAGATTATACCTTTTTATGTAATAATTTAACAATTATAAAAAAAAAAAAAAGTAAAACATAGGGCCTCATTCATGAAACAAGCAGAACAAATTCTCAGATATGCATCTCGTATATGGATTTAACATCATCCGCTGCTCAATATCCAGCATTAAATTAAGATAAAGTTTGGTTCTACGCCAGAAACACAAACTATTTATAATGCTTACAAGAATACATCGTAAAATATAAACAGAAGTACAAATAGCTTCAAGCCACATTTGAAAATGTATTAATGTTTTTGCTTAAAACCCACTTTAAACCATCATCGAGTGCTTGTAATAATTTCCGATTGTGATATATAGTTGATTTTGATTCTATAATAAGCAGACACATGCACTCTTTGTGTTTAATAACGCCACACTGCTTATTGTCATAAACATCATTTATTGTTATAAAAGTACCATGAGCTGCATTCAAAACATACAGAAAATATATCTTCATAATCATGTCTATTTGCTTTCATATTTCATGTGTAGAAAAATGTTTCACTTGAATTTTTTTTAATACGGAAGATCTAGAGAGTGAACACCTGCTCTGACTCATATAACACTCGCACACGAGGAAGAAAACAGACAGATCACATAATTCAGAGGAGAATTAATAGAAATGATATTAAGAACATGTGAGAGTAAATCTGAGAACTCAGTATCCTCTTCTCTCTCAGAATACTCTTCTTCTGTGTTATTTGTTTACACTGGTTTTCGAAACAGCGCTACCATTCTCACTCTTTTGAACAAAGGCAGCTTCTCTGGTCACGTGATCTAAGCTCAAATCTGATTGGACGGCCCGTTTCATTGCGGCACGACAGGGAAAAAAATCAACAAAGGACGAAAAAAAAATCCTCACTTTTTCGCTGCTCGATGCAGCGTACTGAACGACAGTCGCATCAGATCAGATTTCATTTATCACGTGAGGAGAAGCTGACAAGAAGAGTGAGGTGAGACAAAGCGCCTGTTTTAAAGTGCCCCTATTATGCCATTTTTAAGGCTCCTAATATTGTTTTGGGAGTCTCCTACAATAGGTTTACACGCATGCAAGGTGAAAAAAAAATGCTTTTGTTTTCTCAAAATATGCGTTTAATATCACCTCTTTTTCCAGCGATTCTCAAACGATTTGTTTGAAGCAGTTCTAAGACTCAGTCTCTCTAAACCCCTCCTTTCCGTGAGCCTCCTCTACTCTGATTGGTCAGTCTGTTGTGATTGATCTACTGCGTACAGCGCGTTGGAAACGATAGACCCATTGCCATAGTTCTGTATTTTGAACGCTCGATAGAAAATATAAGCATCTATTATTTATCATTCTTACAGGTTGTGATTCAGTAGAGCCGCTGGTCCAAATAACCACTGGAACCATCTTTCAAGGGCAAGCGTTTTGTGTATCCCGCGCTGAACTCCCCGAGATTAGAGAAGCAGTCGTCAGTAAAATGACGTGTTTGCGGGCGGGGTCAAGTTGTTCGCGGCCAGCCAACATAGAACATAGGTGGGAATTATGCAAATGTGTTACCCCGTGACGTGGGATTCGAAACAACGACTCGTTTAGGCTGTATAGAGTCAATTCTTTATTTTGGGCGACAGTAACTTTATTTATCGTGCACTTTCAGATTTACAACTTTGCAGATCGTTTACATTCACATGCAGCTACATTACACACTGCACGAAAGGCAATACTGGAAATGGCATAATAGGGGCACTTCAAAAATATTTTGCCTGTTGACTTCTGCCATTTATCTAAGATGATATTGGAAGTTTTTTTAAACATTCGTTTCTTATTCATTTGGTTCCACAATGTTTACTTCAGTTTTGTATACCTAAACTATGTGTAGGTTATTTGTTATTTTATATTAGGCATATAGTATGGTGTATTTTTTTTCGTTTTGTTAATAAAAGTTCTGTGTTATAAGATGGAGAGTTCCGGTCCTTGATTCTGATTGGTTGAGCCGCGTTTGAACCGTTTCTGAGGAACTACATTGTTTGGCAGAAGAATACTGTTTTTATTAATATCATTACATTTTATTTGCTGTTTTATTTTGTGAAACCTTACTAAGTATATGGAATAACCGTTTTATAAAAGCAATAAGCCCCGTGAAGCCGTGGTTTACAGTGAATTTATAACAGCTCTAAGGGAGTTTTAGGAACTCCGCTTCACGTCGTGCCTAAAACCCCCTTAGCTGTTATAAATTCACTGTAAACCACGGCTTCACGGGGCTTATTGCTTTATTCTACATTGTATTTTGTTGTTCAAGCAATTTGAATTCAATTCAAGCAATTGATGCCGAAATGCCGCTAATTTAAAAGTGAAAGTAAAATGCGCACAGCTCTTTTAAGCTATTTAAAAGCAAAGGAAAGTGAGGAAAAGAGGGAAACTTAAACGAACTAAAAACAATGCTGAATTGCCGCTAATCTGAAAGTGAAAGTAAACCGGTGGGAAAATTTCTTCACCGTCACAACCGTACTTTAGGCTCAAAAAACCCCCCACACATAAATCTTAAATGACTGTTTCTTTGTATACGTTTTAGTTATGTCTACTTTTGAAGGAAGTAAAAATCAGGGAAATAACATTTCACCATTGCACAATCATTGCAGACGTACGCACCATCTTGCTGGAGACGGCCGAGCTGTAGGCCAGACTGAGCGAGCGCACAGACGGACCGACGGCGGGCAGCAGCTTCTGGATGATCCCGTTCAGCAGCCTCTTCTCTCTCTGAACCGCACTAATGGATGGAGACTCCTCCGACGCCGCCTCTGAACACACAGCACAACACACGGCTGAGCTACGGCCCGCGGGATCATGGGAAGGGCAGCTTTGAGCGGAGCAGCGAGGCTGACCTGATTCATCCACGTCTGCGTCCTCGTCCCACTCCTGATAGGCTCGTCCCTCGTCCTGCAGACTCTTCACCCAATCCTCATCCGGCTCCAGGTCCGACTCGCCTGGAGGACCGCAGTAATAATCACCTACACACACACACACACACACACACACAGTTAACAAATTACAAAAACTCACCAGATCACACTGTGTGGGATACTGTGTCCCACAATGCAATGTACTCAACTTGATCTTCTATTTTTACATTAAACTGCATTAAAAATGAAAAATAACTAGTGACATTAATGCAGTGTTTCAACTAATTAAAGTTGTATAATTAATTATAACAATAATAACAATAATAAATGAACTATACATAATTATAAAAATAATAATTAATAAATTATAATTATTTATAATTATAAAATAATTCACTAACGCAGAATACAACTGTTTTTAATAAATTAAAGTTTTATAGTATTATAAAATAATAAAAAAATTATAAAACTAATTCACTAATGCAGTACAATACTGTTTTTGTTTAAAGTTTAATCATTATAAAAATAATAAACCCATTTATTTAAAAAATAAATAAATAATTCACTAATGCAGGACACTAATGTTTTTGATAAAAAAAAATATATATATATATAATTTAATTAAAAATAAAGTAAATTATTTTAAAAATTATTAAAAACATTAACAGTATACAACTGTTTTAAATAAAGCAAAGTTTTTTAAAAAATAAATAAAATAATTTTTTTTATATCTATTTATTTTTATGATGTTGTTACTGGTCCTTCTGTGAATGATCCATCTGTGATAGAGCTGGTCAAATATGGCTTGAATATTATTTTGGTCAATATTGAGAAAATCATCCATTACATTTTTTTTTAAATGCTTACTCAATGCTATATTCATGGAAAAAAATAATAAATAAAACAACAGAATAAACAAATAATACTAAAAATAATAAATACTACAAAACATAATAATAGAATATACAATTAAAGTTCTTACAAAATGACAATAACTACATAAATTAGAAATAATATATATTTTAATATATATATAAATATTTAAATAAATATATAAAATAATATAAAAATAAACTGGCTAAAAATAATTAGATCAAATATGTTGCAATACTCTGGTTGACCAAGAGGCTCTCATTGTGCAGTGTGTAACTCTCACTTTTCACAATCAACACCAATGGACAAAATCAAACCCCTACGTTTTTTTTTTTTTCACAATATCAAAGTAAAGTTGGTCCCAACTTCCAACTTTCATGCCGGTTTCAATGTGGCTCTTTTATAATCGCAGGTTTCTTTGCACTTACTGATGTTCTATAATAAAGCAGACAGAGACGTAACGCACCTCTAGCCCAGCGGACGGGGTACAGGTGCCTCCACAGAGACCCGGTCTTAGCCACCTGAGCCCAGACGCTGCACACCTGTCCACAGCGGCACAGATCCTCGGGCCCCAGAAACCTGAAGATCCGCAGCAGCAGCTCCTGCGGCAGCGCCGAGACGCCCACACGCTCGCTGCCTCGCTCTGAGGAAGACAAGCCACGGCACAGCTTACACATCACAGCTCACATGATTTACAGTCAGAGCGGGGAACTTCAGATTTACTTCAGCACGGAAAGACATTGAGAAATCAGCGGCTGGCTCCTCCGCTGAAGCTGACGCAACCCAAAGCACGTAAGTGAGGAAATCCAACATCCAATCAATAATATCACAGCCTAAAACATGACGGAGAAAAATCGAATCCGTCCTACATTATTTTCAACTAAATCTGACCCTGGAGCACAAAACCAGTCATAAGGGTCAATTTTTGGAAATTGAGATTTATATATCATGAATAAATAAGCTTTCCAATGATGTATGGTTTGTTAGGATAGGACAATATTTGGCTGAGAAACAATAATTTGAAAATCTGAAGTTCTGAAGGAACTCTAAAGGCGATTTTCTCAATATTTAGATTTTTTTTTGCACCCTCAGATTCCTTCAAAGTTGTCCAAATGAAGTTCTTAGCAATGCATATTACTAATCAAAAATTAAGTTTTCATATATTTACGGTAGGAAATTTACAAAATATCTTCATGGAACATGATCTTTACTTAATATCCTAATGATTTTTGGCATAAAAGAAAAATGGATAATTTTGACCCATACAATGTATTGTTGGCTGTTGATACAAATATACCTGTGCTACTTAAGACTGGTTTTGTGCTCCAGGGTCACAAATATTCACACAGAAATATGTCACATTGAGGACCGCAGATATTAGGGCTGCACAATTTGGGGAAAAACATGTAATTGTAAGTTTTCTGGAGAAAAAAAAATCCATTATTATAATAATTCCATTATTCTAAAGGAAAACTTAACTTAATCTGTTTTTTCATCAAATAATATTTAGTATTTCATCAAAAAGAAAGAACTTTTTAAACTCAGAAGGGCAAAGTGGCATGAATTATTTTATTCGTTTTTTTATGTTTCTAGTCTTATTGCTCAGTTATGGTAAAAATCATAATTGTGATTATTTTTGTCAATATTGAAATCATAATTTTATTTAATCATTGCTTTTGGAAACATGCATTTATTTGATAACTTTAAATATAACTCAACTGAAAAAAAAAATAGAATAGAAAAAAATGCAACAGAAATTAGATAACTAAATCAAAGAATAATAAATATTATATATTTTATAGACATTTAAATTAATATTGTAGAGTGTATAAATAAATAAATAAATAAATAAATAAATAAATAAATAAAACACTATACAAACATGATTAATAAATTCATAATGAAATGTAATGCCAGCTCATATTTATATCAAAAGGTTAGATTATTAATTGAATGTTAGGGGACACTATAAATAAATAATAAATAAATAAATAAAAAAGGGATTCGGCTTACAAAATCATATGAAAAAAGAAACAAAGACAAAACAAAACAATATAAAATAAAACAGAATTAATGGTAATTATGATTATTCTTGTCAATACTGAAATCATGATTTTATTTAATCACTGCTTTTGGAAACATGCATTTATTTGAATTAAATATAATTAAATATAATTTAACTTAAAAATAAAATAAAAAAATAAATGCAATATAAATGAGATAACTAAATAAAAAATTATAAATATATTCTATAAATATAATATTTATTTAAATAAATAGTCTAAAAAAAAACAAAAAAAAAAAAACAAATAAGATCAAAATGAATAAGGTTTGCTGGGCTTGTTTGTAGAGCTTAAAAGGGCCCAAAATGTTTTGATCATATATCAATAGAACTATAAAATAATAGTCATACCGATAGTATAATAATACTACTACTACTACCACTACTACTACTAATAATAATAAAAATATTATTATTATCATTATTATTATTATTATTATTATTATTGCTGTTGCCGTTTTTACAGAAATAAAAAAATTAACAAAATAAATTACTATAATTTTTTTTAATTACTAAACACTACAAAAAGTTACTAGAAATCTATAGAAAAATTTCACTTAAATAATAAAAATTACTGTTATTATACAGTAGAACTGTTATAATTGCAATTATTATTATTATAATAAAGTAAAACTACAATACTAATATTTATGGCTATACTTAATTACTTTATTTGTAGAATCTAAACCTTTTCGTGGATGTTTGTTTGTTTGTGTTTAACGCCATTCCAGCTTCTGTGGCTATTTTCATGGCGAGAAATATTATGGCTGAATTATATCATGTTTTTATCATTCATTTTTGCTAAAAACTCCAAAACTGTATTTGGCTTAACTGTGTTAAAAATCTCTTCAAAAGTGGTAACTGATTAAAAAAAAGTTCTCTCAAAGAGTTAAAACCAGCACAATCTAATAAAACATGCTTACTGGATAAAGGGGTTCGGCAGAGAGAACATGTTGGAGGACCTTCCCCTAATATTAAAAACTTGTGTGTCATCCTGGAATGACCTTTTCTATAAACAATCTGGTCGCATCAGTTAGAAAATTGATAGAAAATTCTTTTTCCAACATTGGAACTAATTTCTTGGAGTTTCCCTTCTGTGGATGAATGGTGTAGAGCTGTCAAAAAAAAATTCGGATTTCGAATATTCGTCGAATTTAAAAAAAAAAAATAATAATCCACATTTGAATGCAAAAACGTTGCATTCGAATTTTAGGTGTGTGTCAGGCAGCCTTATCAGCGGCACACGAGATGCGACGACGATGTCGCTGTCATTGCATTTTAATGCTTTTGTCAGCCTATCCAGCTGAACCCACTAGATGCAGCGCTGCTATGTTGTTCATTCGAAATACTGCGGAAAACGAGAGCATCAGTGTGGAGATGTTGTTTACGGCGAAACTGAAACCAAGCCGTTCACACAGAATGCACATTTATCGCATTTTCTAGAGGGACATCTATCAGCGTTGCACTCGCGTCTCACACAAGAGAGACGCATGTTTAGAAAGACATGGAAAATTAATGTAAGTTCAACTTTTAAAAAACATGACTTTATGGCGGGTTTTCCCCATCCCACTGCATGTCAAGTTTTTAAATGAAGAAAGTAGCCTACTCTTTGTGATTGGTTTTCGGTCCTTTGTATTAAACTATACATACATCCATGGTGCTGTTTTTTTCTAATTGTTTAAGCAACTTAATTATATATGGTTTATAAACATTATTTTAAATATTTTTTCAAAGATAGTCCTGTTATTTTATTACGCTTTGATGAAACGTGCATTAGTAATATTTTGCTCGATGTGCCCTCTTGTGGCCTCAGGAGAGAAGCCAAAAGATTTTTTCCTCCTAACTGAAATTATGCCTTTTAGATTCGAATATAATTCGAATTTTGATCATATTTCAGTAGAAAATTCGAATTTAGTTTTTCAGTCATTTTGAAAGCGATGGTGCGGTGTTCAGTCATCCGCTGACTCTCACCGTCGCCGGTCTTCTCGTGGTCGGAGTATTTGAAGGCCTTGTGCAGCTCCTCGGCGTGACTCCAGAGGCTCAGGCCCTTCAGCACGTCTGCGGCGGAGCTCCACGAGTGCTGCAGCATCACCTGCCGCTTGATGGCCTTCAGCTCCTCGTACGTGAAGTACTCCATCAGCATGGGCTGATAGACCTGAGGAGACGCGCAGAAACATCAGACCGACCACCACACACACCTCTGACAGATACACAGCTCACTGAACACACACAAACACACACAGTGCATGCAGATGTGATCAGAGAATGCACTCTGAGCTACAGGAGTCACCAGATCCAGCAAACAGAAGTTTCTAGGGGGCCACTGCACAGTTAAAGTAAATTATATCGTATAAGTAAACGGATTAAAAAAAAAAAATCTATAAAAAGTACTAATAATATTTTAATGTTTTAAATTGCTCAAAAGTGACATTTATAATGTAACAAAAGAGTTCTATTTCAAATAAATGCTGTTCTTTTGAACTTTCTATTCATCTGTGAATCCTGAAAAATAAAATGTATCACGGTTTCCACAAAAATATTGTGCAGCACAACTGTTTTCAACATTGACAATAATCAGAAATGTTTCTTGAGCAGCAAATCAGCATATTAGAATGATTTCTGAAGGATCATGTGATGCTGAAGACTGGAGTAATGATGCTGAAAATTCAGCTTTGATCACAGAAATAAATTACATTTTAACATAGATTCACTTAGAAAACAGCTGTTTTAAATTGTAATAATATTTCATAATTTTTACTGTATTTTCGATCAAATAAATGCAGCCTTTGTGATCAGAAGAGACTTTAAAATAAATGTTAAAAAAAAAATGTTGCAGACCCCAAACATTGGAAAGTTGGTGTATATTTTAGAAATAAATAAAAATTTAAACAATCAAAATATAACACTTCTCTCTGGTATTATATACAAATTAGTGCTGTCAAATGATTAATCGCGATTAATCGCATCCAAAATAAAATGTGTTGTTTACATAATATATGCGTTTGTACTGTGTATATTTATTATGCATAAATAAACACACACACAAAGTATATATTTTGAAAATATTTTACATGTATATATTTATGTTCATATAATTTACATTATATATAAATATATGTATAAACATAACATTTTTTTTTAAAACATACAATGCATGTGTGTATTTATATATACATAAATACATTTATTAAATACATACATTTATTTATAACAAATTATATGAATATAAATGTAAAAACATGTAAATAATTTCTATATAGATATACTATATGTGTGTGTATTTATATATACATAAATATACACACACACACACACATATTTATATACATATATATACATATATTATGTAAACAAAAGCTTTTATTTTGGATGCGATTAATCGCGATTAATTGTTTGACAGCACTAATACAAACACGACTAATAAATTTACAATAAAACTTAAAGGCTCATTTTTGCTGAAAGTTTAATTAATAATTGATACTTATAAAATAAAATAAAATCACAGGGAATGAGCTTACAGAATCGTATGATATGCCTATAAAGTATTATTAGTATTATTAAATATTATTAAAATAAAATAAAAAAACAGGGATTCAGCTTACAGAGTTGTATGGAACACCTTAAAGTAATCCTGACTAATTTTAATAACATCTGAAGTAATTCAGACACGTATTTTGTGTTATGTATGTAACTCAATGTGTAAATTTTGTAAACAGTAATATTAATGAAAGCAGGCCTGCTGGTGCTGTTGTTTTTGGTCTGATGTAATATGAGTGTGATGACGCGAGTCTCACCTCCTCTTCCTCCTTCATATGAGGAAGGAAGTCCTGAGTGAAGGCCTCCAGCCTCTCCTTCAGCTGCTGCGCGTAATTCAGCTGCTCGTACTCGCTCTGAAACACATCAATTAACCAGTCATGTCTTAATAAACCAGCGTTCACCTGAGACGACCCCATCACCACGACTGACGAGGATTCACACTCAAACACAGACTCTCTCCAGACCGATAACAGAGTCAAAACACATTGAGAAACACAGTGTGCAGATGAACCGCTTCGATAAGCTGACGAGAATTGATTTCATAACTGCACTTATTATAAACCTGCTGTTTACAGACACTCAGTATCTTCATTCTTTCCATTTTCCGGACAGGAACTCGGAGCAGGATTTCCCAATGCCATGTAAATAATCAAGTGGAAAATTTGGCAAGTTTGGCCTGACATGTCGAAATTGACTTTGTCATCGAAGACAAAAACCTTTTGGATGATTCTGTACGGCAGTTTTGTTTAAATACTTAAACAGAGGGTCATATAAAATTGTAGTATTTTATCTTGATGCCCACTTAAAATATACATATATGAATATAGCTTCTTATAATAATTTAAACAGTTTATCCATTACCTTTTTTTCAGCTTTTCTCTGGCCATTACAAATAAACGGCTGTTTTTGCTGCTGCTAAACTTTTATTTATATATTTATATACACATATATATAAATATATGTTTATTTATATATTTATATACACATATATATAAATATATATGTATATATGTGTGTGTATATATATATATATATATTTTATTTTTTTCTAAAATTTTATTTTAAAATTTAGTTAATTGGTAAGTTGGTTTTGTCATTTTTGTTCGTTTTTTAAATGGTTATATATTAAACTAAAAATAAAAATAAGATTAACATACATAAAGATTAAAAAAAAACTAACTAATTGAATGAATAGATTAAATTTTAAAAAATTACTAAAATAAAAACACATTAAATCAATAAAAGCTTGATTAAAACCAACAAATAAAAACAGAAAATAAAAATAAATCCTAAATAAATAAAGAACTAAATAAAAGCATTAAAATAATTGACTAAAATATTTGTTTAAATATGTTTATATAGGAAAATAAAAATACAAACAAGATAAAAATAAGATGAAAATAAAGAATAAAACATTAAATGTAACTCATTGGATAAATAGATTAAAATGACGTGATTATAACAAACAAATAAAATGGTTAATTAAAAAATTAAATCTAACTAAATAAATTAAAACAAAAAAAAAAAATTACCAAAAAAAAAAAAAAATTACCAATTTTGTTATTTTAGTACACCAGGATAAACTAAACTAAAATGAGAAACTAACAAACTGAATAAATAGATTAAAATACATTTTAAAAATGACTAAAATAAATTTAAAACATTTAACATTAAATATTAAAAACAATAACCTTGACCAAAATAAACAAATAAAAATAGATAAATAATAAAAATAAAATTTAACTAAATAAAAAATAATTAAAATAAACAATTGACAAAAATATTTTTTTCTAAATATGTATATGTAGTTTTTATACATTTTTATTTCAGTTATTTCAGTTTATTTTAGTACACCAAAAACTAAATGACAATGAAAATTGTTGCCTTGCCAAATAGTTGAAATACAATAAGTTTTTTTTTTTTATACTTTATTCTATTCCAAGTAACCACATTTTTTTTTTTTTTATGGGTTTAGCTTTATTTAACTAGTGACCCTGGAGCACAAAAGCAGTCATAAGTAGCACAGGTATATTTGTAGCAATAGCCAACAATACATTGTATGGGTTAAAATTATCCATTTTTCTTTTATGCCAAAAATCATTAGGATATTAAGTAAAGATCATGTTCCATGAAGATATTTAGTAAATTTCCTACCGTAAATACATCAAAACTTAATTTTTGATTAGTAATATGCATTGCTAAGAACTGCATTTGGACAACTTTAAAGGAGATTTTCTCAATATTTAGATTTTTTGCATCCTCAGATTCCAGATTTTCAAATAGTTGTATCTCAGCCAAATATTGTCCTATCCTAACAAACCACACGTCAATAGAAAGCTTATTTATTCATGATGTATAAATCTCAATTTCCAAAAATTGACCCTTATGACTGGTTTTGAGGTCCAGGGTCACATAAACAAGGTCTGTGTCACGTCAGGTCTAACCACTGAATGTCCACAACAGCATATCAGTAATTATCAGTGTGTCATTATCAGAGTGTCATTTCTGCTGCGGCATGACACACACACACTCAGACACAGACATACACACACACTCACTCACCTTGACGCTGCGCAGCCCCTTCTCGAAGAGCGACAGCATCTCGGAGAGCTTGTTGTCGGCGTGCACATGATACACGGTCTGACTGCGCTCCTGCAGCAGCTCCATGATGCACTCGTTCTCGATCTGCTCGTGCATCTTGAACTCCTTAAACGTGGCCAGGAGCGACTGCAGAAACGAGCGGAAGTCCGTGTTGTTAGAGAAGTTGGTGTTGGACAGCTGTGGATGGAAACACGAAACAGAGCAATGAAATATGATATAATAATACAGAACATCTCTCTCATCCGTTTCATATAAAAGATGATCCAGTTACTGACTGGATGCAGGTTTGTATACAGCAGAGATAGACTGATTTATCAGTCACTCAGGCTTATAAATTAGAGGGATTTTGAACATTCTGATGTTATGATATTGAGATTTTATGTATGACTCGGAAATGATTGTAAAATATTGCCATTATACTGGCTATGGTCCTCTCTAGACCATGGGTTTTCAAACTGAGGTCTAGGGATGAAAATAAATAAATAATGAAAACATCCAACTAACAAACCAACTAAATGATTAAATAGATTAAAATAAATAAAAATGATCATATAAAATGAATAAACAATTATAGAGAGAGTGAGAGAGTATTATATAAATTAAATATTATATAAAAATATAAAAAATTGATTAAAATAAACTAAGTCTAAATAACTTTAAAAAATTGATTAAAATAAAAAATGATAGATAAATTTTTAAAAATAATTCAAATAAAAACTTGAATAAAACAGACAAAAATAAATGAATAATAAAAATTAAATCTAACTGAACATAATTAAAATAAATAAATAACTTACAAAACAAAAATAGGTAAAAAATTAAATAACTAAATAAAATAATTAATAAGACTAAAAGAAGTTTAAAATGATTAAAATAAATAAATAACCTAATTAAAAAATAAAAATAGATTAAAAAAAATTTACTCTAACTACAATAATTAAAATGACTAAAATAAACTAATGAAAATGATTAAAATAAATAAAAAGGATAATTAATGAAAAATATATTCTAGCTAACTAAATAAAAAAATTATAAAAAGTAAAATAAAAAATAGAAAAAATTAAAAAATGATAAAAAAATAAATAGAAAAATTTGATTAAAACAAACATGAAACATAACTAAATAAGATCTAAATACACAAAAATACAAAAAAAAATAAAGTTAAAAACTTGACTCAAATTAAAAAAATAAATTAAAATCAACAAATTAAAATAAATAAATAAAAAATTGAGTACATAGTACTGTAGTAAATTGGGGGGGGAAATGTAATATATTATAAACTAAATACTTTCCAAATAATATTTCACACATGAAAATATATAGCTGCCTTTGTAGGATGGTGGTGCCTCACACGAGGATGATCATATTTATGGATCTGTAGAATTGAAACGATTGAAAACCTCTAACTCCTATCAGAGGAGCATTAGTGTTATATAACGCTGAACGTGTGTCATATGTTACAAGAGTTCAGACGCAGCTGAGATACGATAGAGTGAGTGAGTGTGAGTGTGTGTGTGTGTGTGTGTGTGTGTGTGTGGATGCACTAAACACAAAAAAACCTACGGACACAGCAAACACACATGCGTCATCTTACATAATCAGGGTGTGTGATGTCCAAACCCAAACATCAATCCAGGTTTTAAAGCCACACACCCACTAAAATCCATTAAAACCATCAGAATCTCCATGCAAAACTTGTTTAGAGTGATTAACATAATCAGACTGAATCAGACTAAAGCCGTTTATCTTAAACCAGGTTAGGGTTAGGTTTTGCATGACACTTTTACATCTCATTTCAGTGGTTTATTCAGTTTAATGTCATATCTGCAATGCATAAAGTACATTTAAAGTGTTTCAATCTAGAAATGATCTGATTGTAGATCAGACACACTGAATGTGGTGTGATTCACATCTGTGTAAGTTATTAACACACAGATTACAAGGCATATAGAGGTTTACATTGTGTTAGTAAATCAATAAATCTATCAGAAAAAAAGAATAACTGCTTTCAATATATTACACTATGCAATATTATCAGACACTGCGTATTTCCATATGTCACGTGGGTTAGGAGGAGTTTGAATGTTTATATTATTATTATTATTATTATTATTCAATACAAATCACGTGTTTTAAAGATTTCGGAGTTCAGAAATTCACATTAATTGCAACAGTACGCAAGTTATGATTATTTTAGATGTTTATATTGCATTTCATAACGTGTTTTGTACAGATCTGAGATCAGACATTCTTATTTAACTCTCTTAGCCTCTGTCTATGGATACGAATGGGATAAAATGCGCATAATATATAAATATATAAAATAAAGATGAAATAAAGTTTTTGTGTTGATCTGAGATCAGACGGTTATCAGACGTTCACATTAAACTCTGATGACTGTCTGTTAGCCGTCTAGCTAACATTAGCGCTCCTCAAACACGCCATTAAACGACTTAAAAACTCCCTCAGTGGGTAAAATAACACATAAAAGGGATCAGACACGAACCTTCTCGCTGTAGAGCCCCACCAGCTGCTTCATGCGCCAGTGAGGCCCGGTAAAAACATCCACCTCGTCGGGAAACGGAGCCATGATCTCGCCTCCATCAGCTCCACCGCGGACTGCGCGCGGGAGGCCAGATCCTCGAGGAAAAACCCTCCTCACAGACGGACAACACAACAAACTAATAACATAAATACAAATACAATAAAAATATAAAATAAAACAAAATTACATAAAATCCCACCACACAGAAGATAACAACAACAGCATAAACAAAATAAAAAGTAATAAAAAAATATATGTAATATTAAAAATAAACATCCTCCTCTGACAATTTTTTTAAATAAAATTAAAATTAGTGCTGTCAAACGATTAATAGCGACTAATCGCATCCAAAATAAAAGTTTTTGTTTACATAATATATGCGTGTGCTGTGTATATTTAGTATGTATATATAAATACATTTTTTAGTTAAAGTTTTATTAATTTTTGTTGTTTGTTTTTGTCATTTTTAGTAGTTTTCCTTTATGTGTGTGTGTGTGTGTGTGTGTGTGTGTGTGTGTGTGTGTGTGTGCGTGCGTTTATAGTTTATTCATTTTTATTTTAGTTTTAGTTATTTTAGTACAAGAAGTTAAAACTAAATGAAAATAAGAAATGTTGCCTTGAAATAAAGCTTTTTTATTTATGAATTTAGTTGTCGTTTTAGTTAACTATAATAACCCTGAAATGTATTAGAACAGTGATACAATGTAAACATAACCCTCCACAACCCACACTAAAAATATATACATTAACAAAACAAAAACAGAAATAATATAAAAAGAAAGTTAAAATAAATAAATAAATAAATAATAATAATAATAATAATAATAATAATAATAATAATCATCATTATACAATAAGAAAAATCTTTATGGCTACACGTGCCCCATAATATATTTATTTATAAAGTGTTACAATGCAAAGCATTGTTTTTGTTGTTATTATTATTGAAAAATGGCATGTCTTAATAATTTTAAATTGTATTATCAACAAATGAACACTGAATGAAAGATTCTACACAAAACACGAACATCATTAAAAAAAAAAAAACCACACATTTCGGTGACTGCCGTCTAAATATTGATGCATGTACCTCTCGTTTCTATTGGGTTTATTGTGATAAGTGAAAGCGAATTCAGCGGATTCCAAAAGCACCTGGCAACCCGAATGACGCCATTACGTCTACGTGCGCAACGACACATTCAAGACTATGGAAGCATGTGTGTAGCAAAATTCAATTTGCAATGTAATATGCAAAATGGCAATGCAATATGTAAAATGGCAATTTATTTCTGTATTTAAATTTACATGTTCCCATACCATATGTGCAACATTTAGTGCAAAATGAAAATGAAAATTAAATTATAGAATTTAAATTTGCCATTTTCTACACTAGTTTTAATATGCATATTAAAAACATATTTTAAAGCTTTATGTTGCAAAATTAAAATTAAAATGTATTACCCAAATTGATTAGATATGTTTAACATGTCCAAGCAAAAACTGTAGCAAAATTATCATTTAAATGCTGCTTTTCCTAAATGCATTTAGACTTATGGATAGGACACTTGGGATTGCATTTTCATCGTGATACCGTGTGATAATTGTGGCAAAATGCAATGAGAGTTTCAAAATGCATTCCGAGCCAAGCACGCCCCCTAGCTGTCAATCATCACATCAAGGCGGGGCTCAGCAACAGGATGCACGATAGGTCAATATTCACCGTTAACCAAACGCTTTTCACCTGCCTCATCATCTCTCACCGTTTACACTCGGATTGATGCACATAAGCAAACAGACAGTGCTATTCTACACTTATTTACTACCTTACCTTATATTTTATTACTCTTTTATTTTTAATCCATAAAATAGCGTGTGTTCCGTGGCACCTGAACAGGGACGTGCAGAGAGTTCCTCAGGGACAGGGGCTCAAATGTAAAAAAAATAAAAAAAAAAATAAAAAAAAGGGGGCAATGTAAGAAAAAAATAAAATAAAATAAAATAAATTATAGGTCAAAAGTTTGAATACATTAATATTTTATATTTTTGCAATAAGTCACTTATGGTCATCAAGCCTGCATTTATTTGATCAAAATTTTAATATTCTTTAAAATACATGTTATGCAATGCTGATTTATTAGCAATGTTGGAAACCTGTCATACTTTTTTCAGGATTCTTTGATGAATAAGAAGTTAAATAAGAACAGCATTTATTTAAAATATAACTTTTGTAACAATATACACTACCGTTCAAAAGCTTGCGATCAGTATTTATTTATTTTTATTTTTTTTAAAAGAAATTAGTTTTTATTCAGCAAGGATTTGTTAAATTGATAGAAACAGTGATGGTAAAGGTCGATACTGTTAGAAAACATCTCTATTTTGAATAAATGCTGTTCTTTTTAACTTTTTATTTATCAGTGAACCCCAAAAAAGTATCACAGGTTCTAAAATAAATAAATAAAATTAAAATTAAATAAAAAACAAAACATTAAGCAGCACAACTGTTTCCAACATTGATAATAAATCAGCATTAGAATGATTTCTGAAGGATCATGCACTGAAGACTGGAGTAATGATGCTGAAAATTCAGCTTTGAATCACAGAAATAAATAGTATTTTAAAGTATATTAAAATAGAAAAACATTCTTTTAAATTGTAATATTTCACAATATTACACTTTTTCTGTATTTTTGATCAAATAAATGCAGGCTTGATGAGCATACGACACTTTCATAATGCTGCATAGTTATCAAAAATGCTAATATAAAAAAGTCCTTTCATGTCACCATTTCGCCAGCCTACACTTCACATAATATTTTCCTGTAGCTCAAATAGTAGAGCATGGCGCTAGCAACGCCAAGATCATGGGTTCGATTCCCAGGGAAAGCAAGAGTTGATCAAATGTAAAAAAAAAAAACTGTAACTTGAATGCTATGTAAGTCGCTTTGGATAAAAGCGTCTGTAAAATGTAATTTCTCTGCAATTTCTCTGCATAATAGGCCTGTAGGTGGAACTTGGGCTTCATTAACTATGAGAGTTTCATGAAATAATAAACGGTGTTGGATATCATACAATGAATAGCCTACTGATTACCATTATTGCGACTTTTGTTTTGTGCAGTGCTTTTGTAGTCATTCGACATCTATTTTCTCAGCGATGTAATTTGATTTATAAGATGAGACAAACCACAGATCCAGATCGCTCCACAAATATCAAAGACTATAGAATACCCAAGACGTGTCACTCCTATAGTTTTGAATGGGGAAAAATGCAACACTCAATATGGCCGATCAATCGCAGGAAGCCCCGCCTTCTGAATGAAACAGCCAATCGCAAATCGGTAAAGTCAGCGTGTCACTGCAGCTGCCATTAGAAGTCCCGGTTGCTATAGAAACAGTCAGCGGTCTGTGACGTGCGCTGAGAACTGTGCATTCGCACTGGCTGATCTAGCCTGAAAAAAATAAGATAAGCTATTTGAGCAAAATAAACAACATTTATGGTACAGTTGTTGTCAGATTTCTTTGGTGATTTCAAATATGAAATTTAATCGTAAGCTTAGTGAACAGTTTTGGAGAATTTGATGTTTCCCCATTCAAAGAGACAGGAGCTGCCAGAGATTTTCTTAATATAGGGAGATGAGAGCGTCTGTGTACTTACTATTGGAGAAAGCGTAACGGCTAACTTGGATCACGTGAGCCTTAATAACCAATCACATTACAGCCTTGACGTCATTGCATTTCAGTCGGAGATGTGCAACACTCAATTGCCGTTTACGGATACCATAGGAATGAATGAAAGGTGACTTCTCTTATAAAACAGCATTTTTTTCTTGGTAAACTCTAAAAATAGTTCAATCCAAAAGTATTGTTTAGTGTAAACCATGTTGAAGATTAGCAGATAGGCTGTCGATTCATTAAATGATGAGGTGTTTCCTCTAAAAAGCTGTTTATTCAGCGTAGTGAAGCCTCTCCTCCATTGACATCCATTCAAAAAAAAAAACCGCCTCTGGTCTTCTTTCCCACGTACTGACAGACCAGTGTGGTGACATATCGAGACCCCCTCGAAATCCGGTCCCATTAGGACCCCAAGCGATCCCATTAGCTCAAATTACTTTTAATAGGTATTTTATACAGGAATTTGCACTTATCCTACATGTATTTACAATTATTTTTTACATTATTGTCCAATGAAATTTGAACTTGTGCCAGATCATGATTGGTTGGTGTATTATACATGACAAGCGGGCATTGATGAATTATGTAATATTCTAAAATATATAATATATGGATTTTTAATTAAATCGACACACTAGCTTTGATTATTGATGAAAAAAAAGTTTAAAATATTGTTTGGTTTATTTTTTTCCTTCCGTCGACCCACTCACTGAGAGAGCCATATATGACTCCAGAGCCTATGGTTTCTGAACAGACTGTGGAATACCAGTCAGTCGAGCAAAACACACGCAACCATAGCAACGCCTTACCGTTACCGTAGTTACCGTTCTGCACACATTGTCATGTTAATTAGAATTCAAATGCATTTTGTTTTATTGACCATATTGATATTTGTTTGAGAGGGGCACTTTTGAATAATTTTGAAAAAGGGCAAGGGCTCGAGCCCCCAAAGCAATGCTCGGCTCGGAATGCATTTTCAAATCCACAATGACTTAAACTATATTCATCGCGGGGTATTTAATGAAAATGCAATTGAAACGTCATATCTGTAAGTGTCAATGCATTTTAAAAAAAATGAGACATTTAAATCACCATTTTGCTACCCTTTTGCTGCACGTTTGGCTCGGAATGCATTTTGAAACTCTCATTGCATTTTGCTACAATTATCATGCGGTATTATGATGAAAATGCAATCCCAAGTGTCCCATCCATAAGTCTAAATGCATTTAGGAAAAACAGTATTTAAATGATAATTTTGCTACAGTTTTTGCTTGGACATGTTAAACATATCTAATCAATTTGGGTAATACATTTTCATTTTGCAACTTATAAAGCTTTAAAATATGTTTTTAATATGCATATTAAAACTAGTGTAGAAAATGGCAAATTTTTATTATACAATTGAATTTTCATTTTGCACTAAATGTTGCACATATGGTATGGGAAAATGTAAATTTAAATACAGAAATACATTGCCATTTTGCATATTACATTGCAAATTGAATTTTGCTACACACATGCTTCCATACAAGACGAACAAATGACCTGTAAAACACATGCCCGCGCGCCATTAAATAACGCACAAATATGTCATTAAATAACGGGTATATGCCTATAGAATAGTAAAGATACATTAAATGTTACTTGGTGTACAATAAAACATTTCTAACTTAATTATTATAGTATAAACTGACTGTAAATGTAGCGTAGTGTATTAAACTAAACGAGAAACCAGGAAAGAGAGAACTTTATATTTTATTTACTGCAGCAAAATCATGATTATTCATCTTCAAAGTAATAAGACAAGGTGCAAATTGAAAAAAACAAACAAACACAAAGTTATATTAATCCTCTCACCTTACAAACATATGGTTCTATAGTATGAATAAACAGGTATGGAATTCAATTTTATTTCAGATGTTCCAGAGAAACCAAACATTAACTTCACCAAAACCTGCCAGACAATGATCAGAGTACAAATATCAAATCAACAATCAAAAACAAATAAAGGAATGAGAAGCCATTAAAACATTTGCCTTCACACAATGCTAAAGTGTTTATGGACTCAATATGTGTGCTTATAGTGTTTGAGCACTACAACCGTTCAGCTTTTTGAGCTTTGGTTTGCTTGTACACCTCTGAAAGAAGGTCTTAATGGCAGAAATTAGTCAGAAATAAAAGATAAATCAGCAAACTACATCTGATTTATGTGTTCTCACTAATTACGATCTTAGATCTGTGCATGTTGGCACCTCACCGAATCCTTCTACTGCTAAACATCACATTTATTAAACATTCTTATAGGAAATCCTGATATTTCAGTCCAGTCAGATTGACAAAATAGTAGAAACGTCCTGCTGATTTCTTCATTTGAGTGCAGCAGTGTGTCCTCCACACCAGAGGAGGCGCTGTCACACTTTAGCTTTCATCCTGCAGCATCTCCTCAATCTCACGGTCCCAGTTATCGTCGCGATTTTCTGGGTCGACGACCACCTCATACTCCTGAAGCTCCTGCTGCAGCTCTTTCTCCCAGTCGGCCGTCTCTTCTATCAGAGAACAAATGGGGAAAACAAGAGAAATATTAAAGACTCTTTCTTGGAGAGCAGGATTTCGAAATAGAGAGGTCTGAAAGATAAAATAATTTAAAATAAAATAACACAAGGTACAATAAACATCGAAAAAAGAAATGTAAAAAATCATTACGCAATAAGATAAATAATTACAATGCAGTGTTCCAATGAAAAACATTAATAGTATTAGTATTTAAAAAGTGGTATTTATAAAACAGAGAGTTCCGGTCCTTGATTCTGATTGGTTGAGCCAAGTTCGAAGCAGTTGTAAATTACTCTACAAACATACACCTTTGTTTACGTTTGTGTGTTGCTCAGCAACCACTTTGTTGCAACCACAACCATTTCTGAGGAACTACATCATTTGGCGGAAGAATCTTTTCATTAACATCATTACACTTTATTTGCTTAGTTTTATTTTGTGAAAACTTACTACGTATATGGAATAACTGTTTTATAAAAGCAATAATCTCCGTGAAGCCGTGGTTTACAGTGAATTTATAACAGCTCTAAGGGGGTTTTAGGTGCTCTGCTTCACATCGTGCCTAACAATGCCCCTTAGCTGTTTCACTGTAAACCACGGCTTCTAGGGGCTTTTTGCTTTAATATAAACATCCTTTCAGCATTAAAAAATTAAAACATTTCAGCAATTTCTATTTTTTTAGTTAAAGTACTTCAATAACTAAAACTACATAAACTAAAATTAAAAATTTTAACTTAAAAAAATTATAGACATAAAAAAACGAATAAAAATGACAAAATATAATTTTTATAGCGTTAACAAATAAAAATATAAACAAAATCCAAAAATAAAACCTAATTCAAAATTTTAACAAACAATATAGCAGTATATCACAGGGCTCAAAACTGCGACTGTTTTGGTCGCATATGCTCCCGAAATGTACTCTGTGCGACCCCAAAATATATTTGGGAGTATTTGTGCGAGTGCAAATAATTGTTGTGGTGCGACGTGTCTTCATTTTTCTGCAAAACGTTTGCGCTGTGAGCTGATACAATGAGCTAACCAACGTTACATAACCAATTAAGCTTCATCTTTACATTCTTGCGTATTTTAGATTGTTTATATTATGAAATAATTTTTCAAAATGTCATTTGTGTGGAACTATTACTTAGTCTGTAAAAGGCCATTAACAGAAGACAGAGACGCTGAAGACAGACGCAAAGAGAAAAAAAATACTGTAGCTGGCAAAATGCGTGAAAATTCACTATGCGTAAAATTTAGAAAGAAAATCTGAAATATTGAATTGGGAGTGGGGGTTTATATGAATGTATTTCTGAGGAGAACTGACTGTCTTGAGAAGTTTAAATGACATTTTCTAAAGAAAGCAGTGCAGCGCTGTAAACGGTAAGCAAGGAAACGCTATAATGCTGTTCCATAAGCGCCATCTGCTGTCAGAGAGTGAATTTGCATCTCATTCAGTCCGCCCGCTGTTTTTGTTTCGTGCAGATGTTTTATGTCGCATAAATTCACAAAGCTAAAGTCAGACCATTTTTGACCTTTCTCTCAATTGGCAGTTGTGATGCTCCTTAATATTCAGTGCGTGCTCCTAAATTTTTGTTGGTGCTCGTAACTTCTTGAAGTTGGGAGCACCAGAGCTACCAAGTAAAAAAGTTAATTTCGAGCCCTGTATCAACGATACTAGAATAGTGGGGGAAACTAATATTTAAGGCTTTTTATTAGGAAGCAGGATTTTGAAATAGAGAAGTCTTAATAAAATAAAATGAAATGAAAAAAATAATAATAAAATAAACCCCCGCCCCTGGAAAAAAAAAAACAAAAAAAAACACCAAAAAGTCTCAGCAAAAAATGAAAATAAATCATTACGCAAAAAAAAAAAAAAAAAAATCATACTGCCATATACAAAAAAAAAAAAAAAAAAAAACACTGCTCTGAGAAAAACAAAACATTATTAAAAAGTCTCATCAAAAAAAGAAAGAAAATGTCATTATGCAAAAAGAAGGGTTTGTAATAAAAATTAATAAAAGTCATTACAATACAAAACATTATTACTATTATAGCATTATCACCCTCTTATTATTAAAAAGTGGTACACAGAATGAAATGTTTCTGAAAAGAAAAGAAATCATGTTTCTGCACTAAACACCTACAAAGATAAAAACATATCAGCAATTTTGTCATTTTTGTTTAGTTTAAGTAAAAAAAACAACAATACACAAAAAAATTCAAACTTAAAAAAAACTATATAAATATTTGTAAAACTTTATATAAAAAAAGACAAAAATTCAATTAAATTTATATATTAAATTGAAACAAAAACAGATGATTTAAAATTAAAATATAATCTAAAATATAAGGGTATACCAAAATAGTGACAGATAACAACAGAAATACTGAAGTGTTTTTCATGGACAGCAGGATTTTGAAACAGATGCGTGTTAAAGCTACAGCAGGCTGTATAATAGTCGTCAAACTCACCGTCTCTGTTATCCAGCACCAGCTGCTCCATCTCTTTCCTCAGATCCTCCTGGTTTATGTCGCAGGCGTCAAACGCGTCGCTCACGAACTCAGACACACCGGGGCTGGTGGAGATGTCCTCCTCCTCCTGCTAGCACAGAGAACAGAATCGCTTAATTTTTATTTTATTTGGTTGTTTATTTAACAGGGACAATGCAGATGCTCTACATACAGGCTTCTAGACAATGGCTAATTTGCAGCCCCAGTCCCTGGTTAGGCTTTTAAAAGGGTCATATGATGTGATTTCAAGTTTTCCTTTCTCTTTGGAGTGTTGCAACGCGACGCGTAAAAAGACAGTATAAGTCATTATAATCAGTAATTATGTTCCCACTGGATGCAACAAATGCCTCGTTTGTAATGGGTTTTATTGTTTTTGTGTCCTCGCGCAGGGAAACGGCATCACCATACGGTAAGGGGCGTAACATTTCCGTCTCACGCTTGAGGTATTCGGCCAATCACAATGCACTGGATAGCTGGCCAATCAGAGCACGCCTCGCTTCTCAGAACGATGAGCTTTGTAAAAATCGACGCGTTTCAGAAAGGCAGAGCATAGAGGAGCAACATGATGTACAGTATGTGGAAAATAATGTGTGTTTTGAACCTTAAACCGCATAAACACATTGCATTACACCAAATACACAAAATAATGTTCTTTTTAGCGACGTCATATGACCCCTTTAAAACACAATTAAAAAATACATAAAGAATATAATGTAAACATAACAAAAATCTAAGACTGTGTACAACCATCAATGTTCACAAACATGTTTTTGTTTGAACCATGTTTTGATATTTCTCAGAAAGACGTTCAACTCTGTTTGCATTTTCAGTTTGCAGTGTCCCTTTAACTGAAAATGTGTATTGAGCAAATGTAGTTTTTCTCTTAGGCACTATACAGCGCTGTGTAGTTGCACCTCTTGTAGTGATCCCTCTACTATTCTGTTTTACTATTAATTAGCATATAATATTACAATGATACAATTATTACAATTGTTACAATGATGCCATCTAATTGATTTCTTGTCTAAAATTTTTAAGGTTTGTTTACATAGGGATCTAACAGGTTTGATAGTCAATTGAGAGACCTGACTCCAGACAATCACACAATAAGGTATATGTGAGAAGACCATTGCATGCATATATAACTTAGCTGCTTTAAGTGATAGATATAGTCTAATCATATAAAAGCAATTCAGGTTTGTTCTGATGGTTTTACAAAGCCTCTTTACATGCACATCGAATTTTAATTGAGAATCCAAAATAAGACTTAAAAATTTAAAATCAGTAACTGTTTCTATTGATAGTTTTCACGTGACGTCACACCCTTATAGGAACGCCCACCTGGCGGGCAAAACGAAGCTTTGCTCCACTGACCGGCAGCTATTTTTACGCAGATTGCATCAAGTAATAATGTAGTAAAACGCAGACATTAAAAGGCGAGATTCAGTGGACACCTTATTGGTGATGTATATTTTGTACAGGAAAGAAGATTAAGCCACAATATAAACGCAACGTGCAAAGTTTCACATTAAATGGCTTCCCATAGAAAACCATTAGAAGGAAAACACTGAACCGTTAAGCGGATTGCATTCATATTCCGGCCTCATCTGCTTACCAACGTAAACTATGCATCATTAATGTGGTGATTACTGAATTTGATCTTTTAATATTACTGTTTTAAATATATTAAGGCAAGTGTTTTTACAACGTTTTGCCGCACTGTTTATGATTGAAATATTGCCGCGGGTGCTTAATATGGATTGCAAATGGCCAAAACTTGCATTTTGTTCAGAAATACCTTTGTTTTATTCTTTTGAGAGGTGATCTAAATATTTGCGGCTGGGAAACAGATGAAAAACTGACACGCTTGTGCTGTGGTTCTATGGATGTTTTGCCCTCCAAGTCTTTGAGCCGGTCACATGACTGAAAACTATCAATTGCCTTTTGGTCAATCATAATTGTAAAACGACTCATTTCTTTCCTTCTGATTGAGAAACACATTGAAACAGTTTTTGAAAAATTCATAGTCAAGCAATTCTTTTGTAGCCTCAGTGAGAAGCCTGGGAAGAGAATGCAGATCTGAGGTTGAGACGTACCTCATTGCTCTTAGCTTTAGCGCTGATGGCCACAGGCGGTGTTTTCGGTCTGATGGTTTCTGTGAACAGGAAAATACATGTTTATTTCCTTTTCCAAGAGTCTAAACAATGACTTTACTATTTATGACGAGTGTCAAAATCTATCCACGACTTTATGAATGGATATCCAACAATTCATGATTTGAATTGAGTAAATATTGTGTAGATTTCCTTTATATTTCATTATATTGTATCAAGGTTATGAGATTCTGTTATAGTTATTCTTAATATTAATACATTCAAATAGTTTTTATCTTTACATTATCTTTCATTTTGTTGTGTTTTTTGCCATGTTTAATAGCTTTTTTTTTTGTAAGTCTATATAGTTTTTTTTTAATTAAATTAAAAATTTTCCTTTATTTTAGTTATTATTAACGTTAATTCATTTTGTTGCAGGGTTATTATTGCTAACTAAAACTAAACCAGAAAAAAAGAAAAACATTTTCATGACTTAAACATGAATTGAAGTAAAATAACAATAAAAAAAACCTTAAAACTTATTTTATTTTTATTTTATTTATTGCCAAGGCAATATTTCTCATTTTCTTTTAGTATTACAGTAAGTAGTAAAATAACTAAAACGTAATAAACCAAAACATAATAAAAATATAGACATATTGGAAAAAATTTATTTAAAACAATGACAAAAACCAACATAACAAAATTAATAAAACATTAGCTAAAATTAGATTGAAAACAGAAAATATTAAAACAACATCTATTTCAAAATATTGCCAAAAACAATATTAGTAATACTGATGATACTAAAACAACACTGTTTTGTTGTATTTTTGTCATTTTTATTAGTTTTTTTTTAAGTCTACATAATTTTATTCATTAATATTTCAGTTTTAGTTTATTTTAGTATATTAAGCTACATTAAACGAAAATGAGAGTATTTAAAGTAAGTTAAAGTTTATTTTATATTTTAATTTCATTGAATGTGTTTACAGTATTTAAAGCAATAAAAATGTTTTTTAGTGGTTTTAGTTATCTATAATAACCCTATATTGTGAAGTATTATGTTTTTACAGGAATTATATCTGAAGTTTCACAACTCTTCCTGCAGTAAGTGTATGAACACCTGAGATGTTCTCATTCAGCGGCGGCGCTGCGTTCTTCTCCTCTTCTCTCTTTTCGGCCGCCTGTTGTTGAGCCGCGAGAGCCGTGAGCTGAGCCGACTGCTTGATCAGAGACACACGGTAGAAATAATTCCTCCAGAACACGTCTTCCTTCACCCTGAAACACACACACACACACACACACACACACACACACACACACACACACTCAGACTCATCTGCTCTCACAGTCCAGGCATGAATAAACAGGGCATTAACGGAGCTGACTCTCACTGTTTGGGGACGAGGTCAAAGCGCATCCTGTTGAGCAGTTCGTCTTCCTGTAGCATCACCAGAGCCACGGGGTACATCTGATCAAAGTCGAACTGGAACTGCACTCCGGCCGGAGGGTCGCGCAGGAAGTTCCTCTTGTCCTGAACAAAAAAAAGAAAAATAATAATAAAAAATAAAAATCAGTCATGCAGTTTTGGTTGGAGTTAAAATAGGGCTGGTAATTTAACACGTTAATTAGATTTAAAATTATTAACGCATTTAACGCACTTGCCCCACCCCAGACCTAGGTGGGTCATTTGACATTTCATACAGCTGATTAATGACAAATATGATGCAGGGCAACAACTCACTGCGTGATGGAGCCTAGAGAACGTAGGCAGAATTGATAAAGCATAGTATCGCGATATTTTCCACGGCAATACTGTATCGATACACAGACACCAAGTATCGATCTTTTATTATACTATTTGGTAGAATAATAAAATTAATTTTTGAGTTTTTTTTTTCTGGTGAGGTCAGCTGGGGCACCTTCAGCATGCAGCAAGTTAGTGAAATAAATAAAACACCCTTCTGCGTTTAAATCGGATGTAAGACTATGTTTTATTTAATTTAAATTTAACAGTAATTTACTTTCAAATGCCCCAATTGCGGAAGGGCCTGCACAACTTTTTTGTGCAAGTTCAAGTTGCATTGTTCAAAATACCTGTAGTAGCACAGCAGTGCATAACCGTTTACATTAATTAAGGTGGACTAGACTAGACTGTAATACAAATAATTGAGTTTGCCAGGTGCATATAACATTTATGACAGGTTTTCATGAAAGTGTTGGTCAGTTTGTCTGCTTGACAATCCTATTTTGCACTGCAGCAATAAAACGGAAGTGAGATAAACAAACTGAGAAATGTTTCTTTTTAGTTAAAACAGCTAGATGCTGCCAAAGTTTTCCTTTGGGCACATAATTTGAAGTTGGAAATAGGTAATAAATTGCAATATATCGCAATATATTTAAAATCACAATAATATTGTATCGTGACAATATCGTATTGTGAGGTCTAGAATGTCCCTAAAATTCAAGATATGGGACAAAAATGCCCCATTTGTGTTTTTGTCTCATAATTACATCATATAGGCTAAGAGCAATAGTAAGTAAGAAGTTAATATTGTGTTATTTTAGACACAATGTTGTCTGTTTTGCTCAGTTTTGCCAACAAAAACATAGACAAAACAGAACTGTTCGTCTCCAAGCAACACACAGCAGCATTTCATTTCTTAATGCACGTTTTGAATGAATCGGGTGAATCATTAGGCTCGTTGGATTTGAAGTGGCGCTGCACAGATCGATTGGTGTATGACATCAAAACTACCGCGAGAGCGATTCAAAAGCATGAAGAGGTGTCTGCTCTCTAATTGCTCTCGAGGTAGTTAGATGTCACACAGTGATCGGTCTGATGCTGATGATCCGCTTCAAGTTGAACAAGCCTAATGATTCATTGAACCATTCATAAAGAATCATTTACTTCACTCCTGAATGAATCAGCCATTTGAATGAATCAAATGAATAAATGACTCGATGAATTAATCATTAAGACATTTACCACCACCTACTAGCAGTTTTAGTTTATTATTTAGAGGATCATTTCATTAAAGAAATCATTTCATTATTAAAATTAATAAAAAAGGGCTGCAACAACTAATCGATCAAATCAATTATTATCGATAATGAAAATCATGAACAATGATTCTCATTATTGATTAGTTGGGTCTGCCCGCAGCACACGTCCAACTTCAGCCGGTCGCGTCAAATTACAGCACTGAATAACACATTTCTATGGACAAATGCATCTAAAATAGTGGAGGAAACAGAATGAGATGCTGCGGGAGAAGTACGTGATCCATGCTGCTCAAAATATGAGAATTCTTTATTTTAAGCTTTAAACTAACTTAATGCATTAGCGTCATGGCTTGCCCTGTCAGACGCTTCGACAGATGTGCAAAAACTTTCAGTTTACGGTCATAACCTTAGATTTAAACTATATTCACTATATACAGTGCTTGACAAATTTATTAAAACAAATTTATGTAAGGTTTTTAACAAATTATGTAAGGTTTGTGCCGCTGCTTCTCTAAACTAACAGTATTGGTGATTACCAAAATCATTTTTTAGCTTTCCGTATTGGTTAGTCCTCCAATTTGTGTAAGCTCTTTAGTAACACAAGTAGGCTATTTCTAATGCTATAATATAATTATTGCTGTTGTTTATGAAAGAAAGGCAGAAAAAAAGTCAAGCACTTTTTGTTTTGTTTTTCCAGATGCCCAATTACATTCAAAAGGTACCTAAACAATGCCAGCAAGCTGTTATAAAAGGCATGGGAGGCCATTTTTGTTATAATGTGAATAAATACTATATATTTGTTTCAGTTTGTTATTTGCCCAATAAATGACAATAACATTTTTAGATTTAAACAGCTTTTTAACAGATTCCTAAAATATTTGTGTTTTCTCTTTATTATGACAGGTGGTCTAATCACTGTATGTTTTCATAGCATTCAGTTGGCACGTTTGTTTGAAGGACATTGAACAGAATGTGGAATAGTGTGTTTTTTTGTCGATAAAATTAAAAGAAAAAAGAAAATTGGGCTTTTTTTTGATCTGATTAATCGAAAAAAATAATCAGCCAACTAATCGATTATCAAAATAATCATTAGTTGCAGCCCTATCTGAAGGTAAATTATTAAAATAATATTTCAATTAAAAAAAACATATCTTCAATTTTAGTGTACTAATCATTTAAATATGGACGTAAAGCTCACAGCGGATAAAGCGAGCATCTGCTGTTGAATGGTTTCCTCCTCGTTGTATCCGACCCAGGGCGGCACTGCGGCGTCTGTGGACAAAAGATTGAGAAAATACATAAATGTATAAAAAGATTGTTCTTTAAAATAGCTGTACAAAGTCACAGATTCAAGCATTTTTGTCCATACCTGTTTTCCTTGCATTTTTCTCCTGGACAAATTTTTCTTGCTCCTTCTGAAAATCTCCCAAAATGGTCTGAAAGAGAATTGAGTCAGAGATGCGATAAGCTCATATTTATTGGTCTGAATCAGAGTTATTATCCTTAATTAAAACTAAAACGGTAAATAAAAATAAATAAATAAATAACCAAATCATTAATTGAAATAAAATAAACTTTAACTGAAATGTATTTTATTTACTCTAGCAGCCAAGGCAATAATGAAGTTGTAGTACTAAAATAACTAGAAGTAATAAATAAAAAACAATAAATATAGACATGTAAAAACAAACTGCCACAAAAACACACAACAAAAGTACTATAAATTTAACTAAGATTGAAAAATAAAATCTAAATATATATTACTGAAACTAACAAACTAAAATGAAATTATAAAAATAAAAAAAAACTAATAAACTTTAAATAAACTTATACAACTTATAAATAAATAATATAAATGAATGATAAACTTATAATTATAAATAAATAATAAATTAAAATGATAAATAAATAAACTAATAAAATGAAAAAAGCACAACAAAAGTAACTAAGAACTAACTAAAATTAATATTATATATATATATATATATATATATATATATATATATATATATATATAAATAATTTAAAATATTAATATAAGTATACAGACATTAAAAAACTAATAAAAGTGACAAAAAACACAAACAACAATTACTAAAACTTACAAAATATTAACAAAAATATATAAAAGTAAATCAATGATACTAAAATAACACTGCCCAGGATTTAGTCCTTAATTTTAAAATCAAAGTAAAATGCTTTTCATCCAGACTGTGAGTAAAATACACTGCATCAATGATAAACATTTTACATTTTTAAATTCAATGACAACGACACAGCAAAATTAACCCCTTAACTGTCACTCACAGTTTTTAACATAGACATTATAGTGCACTATCCAAACTTAAATTTTTATAATTCATCATTTTGTAACATGATTTTGATGTACCATTTCCATGGTAATGCAATGTCTGATTTTAAAATGGGTTTCAAAGGATGAATTTTGAGATTTTAAGTTTTTAATTGATATATAATTTCTTATGATTTCTGAAGTGTGATAGGGAAAAAGGCAACTAAGAAGACTGGTCAGAATTCCTGTTATGATGTAGATTTTTCAGGTGCACTCGTCATAAATTAATCTATAATAATTTTTTAACAAAAAAAGTGGTAAAATATCTATTTAGGAGTCTTAGACCTTTCCAACGATACATAGTTTGTCATGATTAGATTAGGATTTAATTGTAAAATAGTGAAGTAAACTTAGGTGTCCCACAGAGTGGACGGGTGACAGTTAAGAGGTTAATAGTCACTCTTAAATTTAACATGAAAACTCTAAGGTTGTATAATAAAGTTATACTTTTTTTTTTTTTTTTTTTTTTTTTTTTTTTTTTTAAATCACACAAAAATTAAACAGTTCATCATACAGTTTTTTAAAATTACATTTCTAAGAACATGTCATTAGTATTTCAAACAATACTGTTATATTTCACCATCTTGGACAACTTATTAGTCCTGAAAATGAACTAGAGAGACTCTTCATATCTCCGTGATGCACCTTGTCGATGATGCCGTCGATGTTGCTCTCCTCCACTGTTTTCTTGATAGTTTGTGCCGTCTCCACCACAGAATCTGAGATCTTCTTACTGGCGCTACTTGCAAAGTTCAGAATGAAGCCTAACAAAGAAGTGAGTATAAAACACACATTAAACTCTGTATAAAACACATACATAAGACAGCTGATTGCATTTCTTCTAGCAAACATCAGACTCACAACAAAACTCATATTTACATTTCCTGAAAATAAAAAGCGCTCATATCACATATGATGATATAATTATCATTTGACATTACATAAATATACTGAGATGTTCTGTATCAGAAAATATGCTGTAACATGGTAAAGTATGATACACACTACCAGTCAAAAGTTTTTGAACAGTAAGATTTTTTATGTTTTTAAAGAATTCTCTTCTGCTCACCAAGCCTGCATTTATTTGATCTAAAGTACTGCAAAAACAGAAATATTGCGAAACATTTTTACTCTTTAACATTCTATGTGAATCTCTGTTAAACTGTAATTTATTTCTGTGATCAAAGCTGAATTTATCTCCAGCATCATTACTCCAGTCTTCAGTGTCACATGATCCTTCAGAAATCATTCTAATATGCTGATTTGCTGCTCAAGAAACATTATTATTATTATTGTTATTATTATTATATTAAGAACAGCTGAGTAGATTTTTTTCAGGTTTCTTTGATGAATATAAAATTCAGAAGAACAGCATTTACCTGAAATAGAAATCTTTTGTAACATTATAAATGTCTTTATCATCACTTTTGATCAATTTAAAGCATCCTTGATGAATAAAAGTATTAATTTCTATAATTCCCCCACCCCCATAAAAAAATTATACTGACTCCAAGCTTTTGAATGTATAATGTATAATATTACAAAAGCTTTTTATTTCAGATAAATGCTGATCTTTGGATCTTCCTATTCATCAAAGAATCCTGAAAAAAAGTTACTCAACTGTTTTAAATATTGATAAAAATAATAATAATAATAATAATAATAATAATAATGTTTCTTGAGCAGCAAATCAGCATATTAGAATGATTTCTGAAGGATCATGTGACACTGAAGATTGGAGTAATGATGCTGAAAATACAGCTTTGATCACAGGAATAAATTACTTTTTAAAATATTTTCAAATAGAAAGCAGTTAATTTAAATAGCAAAAACTATTTCACAATATTTCTGCTTTTGTTGTGTTTTGGATCAAATAAATGCAGTCTTGGTGAACACAAGAGACTTCAATCTCATTATGTAGTCATCATAACCCTCACAAAACCTACTGTAGCTTTACTCTGGTGTATTATATTCTCAGCTCATATATAAATGACCCTGGAGCACAAAAGCAGTCATAAGTAGCACAGGTATATTTGTAGCAATAGCCAACAATACATTGTATGGGCCAAAATTATCATTTTTTCTTTTATGCCAAAAAATCATTAGGATATTATGTGAAGATCATGTTCCATGAAGATATTTAGTAAATTTTCTACCGTAAATATATCAAAACTTCATTTTTGATTAGTAATATGCATTGCTAAGGACTTCATTTGGACAACTTTAAAGGCGATTTTCTCAATATTTCAGATTCCAGATTTTGAAATAGTTGTATCTCGGCCGAATATTGTCCTATCCTAACAAACCATACATCAATGGAAAGCAATTTCCATTGACCCTTATGACATGTTTTGTGTTATTCTAATTCACATCTAGTGATTATATGATGATATAATCTGTGTCACCGCTGAGTGCTGAGGCCTGCTGTAGCATGTCTTGTGTTTCTTCGGTCTCTGTGGCGATGTTTTTCTCCTGTTTGTCCGTTTTCTCCTCATTCTCGGACTCTGCGCCCAGCCATGAGCTCCAGCCCTTAAACATGCTGCGTCTGTCCGTGTCTCCGCGGTGAATTTAACGATCTCTGATGGTTTTAATCATGAGCACTTTACTCCATCATTCGCATCCGCAATGGGCCACAACAACAACAACAACAACAACAACCGCCGCAGCAGCAGAGCGCTTCCGCCGTCAAACACACAGCGGCGCTCCGCAGCGCCCCCTGCAGCGCGGGAGGAGCGGCACAGTTACACTGGCGCTTCGCATCTGATGGGTGTTTGATGATGTGTTGATTGCTTTTAATATTGTACACTTTCAGTTAAAGTGTTTGTAAAAGCTGTACACTTTTATGCATGTTTGGCGGAGTTTTCCTTGCACTTACACCGTTCTGACCAGCAGGCGTCGCCGCTTCGAAACACTGAATCATTTCGCGAAGCAATCGGTTCAATTGATTCAAAGCTTCGAAACGATTCTGTACGAATTTTTCAACGCCATTTTTCAACGCCATTCCCTCTGGTGTGTCTTTTCTGTTGCAAGATATTACATTTCCATGGCCATGTACTTATACACTGACTTTAACTGACACAGTGATCGGAAATGTTTGCTTTTCTGTAGACCAACAACAACAAAAAATAACATTAACCCAGCAGGCACCAGACGTCTATGTAACGTCAGGTTGACGTTGGACATGACGTCGGACAGACGTTGCATTTTGGTTGAAAATGAAAATCGGGTTGACGTCAATATTTGACGTTGACTTAACGTTGGATTTTGGTTGCACAACCTAAAAACAACAAAATCTCAACGTCAGCTGACGTCGTATTGGACATCAATTTAACATTGACATTAGACGTTGAATTTACGTTGAATTTAGGTCACCCGACGTCGCAACCAAAATTTAACCAAATATCAAGACGTTGTGTGCCTGTTTTGTGCCTGCTGGGAAGGTCAGAACTCGCTCTCAGAGAGAGTCATGTAAATGAGATTGTGTGAAGCATCAATGAAATATAAAGTGGCCAGACTCTATCCAGAACATTTCTTATGTTTATTCAAAGACGAGCGGAAGACGTGTGGTTGCTGTTGATCACCGAAACGTAACATCAAACAGAGAAGTGAAGCTTTTTCAAGGGGTCTTTCTTGTTATGGTTGTTCACAGATTCAAATCAGTGACACTGTTGAACTCAGAAGCCATCTTGTGCTCTGTGGTCATTTTGTCTACATTAATGAAAATTTGAAGACATCCTGCCATTTACTTTACTTTCTGGACCCAGTTTGGTTTAATGGCACAAGCAGCAGTGAGCTGTGTATTACAACATGGATTCCTATTCATCTTTTGAAGCATAAAGAATAAAGTCATTCTCTTGGTAATATTTTGTTTGCAGATTCTTTACAGAAATGAACAGAGTCAATAGGCAAGTTGTTGATTTCTGGCTTTAGTGCAGTTTAAATGTTTTTTCAGACTGTGCTAGTCTTGTTGTGGACAGGTGTCGATATGGTCTGAAGTGTTTTGCATCCGATGACCCCTTTAAGAAAACAACTTTGTCAAATTTACAACACACGTGCTGCAAATGCTCACAACACAACCAAACAAAGAAACGCACTGCAAATAAAAAACTTTATTTGGTTGTGTTGTGAGCGTTTGCAGTGCGTTTCTTTATTTGTTTGCGTATGTTTTGACAGTCACATGGTTCTCCGCTTCAGTGAGGGAGAGAACACACCTAACCGTTAATCAAGTTTTTTTATTTTGTTTTTAAATACATTGAGTGATAAAACCGACCAGAGCTCATTAAAATGCGTTGCTTCTTCCTGCTCATCATAACCATCATTAACTGGTAAGTAAAGCAATGCATTCTAACGTCATCCGTGTAATGTAAATCTCTGTTAGTCGCATGTAATGGGCAGTTAAAAAGTGTGAATACAGTGGTGTAGTCTAGTCAGTGTTTCTCAACTCGTGGGTCGCAACCCAAAAGTGTTCTGAGACCGTTCTGAGTGCGCGGCCAAAGAAACGACATCAGTCCTCTCTTTTGACACTCTGTCAGATGCAGTTTAAGTAAAGAGTGCCTGAGAAAAACGCACTGTCCCGATTCAGTATCTGCGGTCAGATGAGATGTTGACTAGTTTAAAGTCAGTATTATTATTCTATCGTTATTTTTGTAACTTGTTGGAATAAAAAGTGTCCTTTAGCTCAGAAAAGTGAACTATCCTGTCCTGCCAGATGTTATACCGTGTTCGTAGCACGACGCGTCTCCACTTCCTTCCACTATAGGAAATTGAAGCCAATTCATCTCAGTATGGTCACTGCCATCTTGAGAAAATGACGTCATTTGGAGCCCGAGTCTGCGCAGTAGTGTCGTGAGGTGGAGCCGCGGAATCAAACTCCCGCAGACTCAATCAACCATAACGACACGCCCCGTTTTTATAGCATCAAATTACCAGCTAAAATGAAACTTATCACAAAAATGAGCAATTGAACATACCCAGCAGGCACCAGACGTCTATGTAACGTCAGGTTGACGTTGGACATAATGTCGGACAGACGTTGCATTTTGGTTGAAAATGAAAATCGGGTTGACGTCAATATTTGACGTCAATTTGACGTTGACTTAACGTTGGATTTTGGTTGCACAACCTAAAAACAACAAAATCTCAACGTCAGCTGGCGTCGGTATTGGACATCAACTTAACATTGACATTAGACGTTGAATTTACGTTGAAATTTGGTCACCCTGTCGTCGCAACCGAAATTTAACCAAATATCAACGTCTTATGACGTTGTGTGCCTGTTTTGTGCCTGCTGGGTATCAGCATGATAACAACTACCTTAAATGACCTAAACCATATTTGGAAAAACTGTATTGGAAGTGTAATTTATTTTTCTATTTTGACTCAAGTCCCATTCGTTTCCATGGAGAGGTTTATGACCTGTACTGCAGCCAGCCACCTGGGGGCGATCAAAGAGCCCGCAGCTTCACTTTTCAGGACATGTGAGGCACACCCGGTGAGACCCAAAGAGGAATGACTTGAGGATGAGTAATTAGTGACAGAATTTTCTTTTTTTTTTGGGTGAACTATTGCTTGAAGACATATTCCTAAATCAACTGCAATGGAGCTGTCAAGATTTATGGGCCAGTTGTCTTTAGGGTCTATGGCCTTCTTGTTCAGGTGAAGATTACTTGAAAAAAATCCCAAAGCCCTATTGTACAGGCCCGATGACAGGTGTTTGACAAGGTTGTGCTGTTTAATTGACCCTGACTTGAATATGTGGTGGTCCTATATGCACCTAAGTCTATTTGATGATGCATGCTTTACATTATGTCCTGCCACCTAATATTTATAGTGAGTCCATAACTGTCAGCTGAAGTCAGATTGATCCTGAGGACTGTTTGTAACTCTGGTGCCTATTCACTTCAAATGATAAATTAAATGAATGGAACAATTTTCAATTTGCACAATTAAAAAGAGCAGCTCTTGGAAATATTTTTTTGAAAGTTTTGGTACGACTTCACTCATTTGAGGTTTGCTGACTAAGAACTCAGTGATATCAGAAGTTGTGGGGTGGGCCTCACATATAAATTGTGCAGTGGAGAAAGAAGTGGTTTTATTTCCTGTGTTAGACAGAGAACACTGATTAAGATACATTGAAGGCAATAACAATGAGGTCTCTGCAAATCATCTTCTTGTTGTTGGTTGTTTTTTGTCTCGGCAACTTTGTTGCAAGTGCAGGTTAGTGCTTTGTGTTTTTACTGTTATACATTTTGGTAATTTCTGTGTTACAAAGCATCGCAGCAGTGTTTACATTAGTTTAGATTTGACCTACTTTCAGTCACTTCACAGCTAGGGTTATACTTAGGGCTGGGCGATATGGCCAAAAACATTATCACTATAATTTTTTTTTCATATCAGTCGATATCGATAATTTTCACGATAAATGTCAAATCTTTATTTCTTTCAAGTTTAAAGCCAGAATTTTGCTCCAAAGTGAAAGTTGTAGAAACTAGACCATTAATTTTCCTTAACAAAATAAATATCTAACTAGAAAAATTTATTTCTTAGTTGCTGTATGTTCTAATGAGTGATATTGTTTCAAATCAAGAAACAGGTTTGGGTTGCCTGATAATATTAATAATAACATAATAATAATAATAATAATAATAATAATAATAATAATAATAATCACTTTTTTTTGTCTCTTAAAAATTCACATTTGATAGTACCTTGAGTTAGGATGCAGAGGTAAATTTTTGTTCATTATCAAAATCAGTAACATCTGTAAAATTTGTAGCAACCTCAGTTTTATATGGTTAAATTTATTCTGACCAAGTTTTTTTTTTCTTTTTATATATATAATTAAGCATTGGTCTCTCATAGTAGCATACATTTAAATCACGATAAACACAGTTAAAACTACACATAACACCTCAATACCATGGTAAAAAAATAAAACTACACTGTAAAAAATGACTGTGATTGTAACGGTAAAAAACTGTGAAAATGCTACAGTAAAAACCTAAAAACCTAAAAAATTCCCAGAATTTTGAATTCGATGTTTTTTCTTTAAAATAACTTTGTTTCTTATTTTTTTTTCTTATCAGTTGTGTATATTAGGGTTGTATGTTACATCTAATGTTGTTAAATTAATGTTTATTGCATATTTCAGTTTAATGAGTCTCACCATGATGGTGTTTAGTGTTTGTGTGAATGACACTGTGCACCTTCTATATATGTTATTATTTAAAAGCTGCTTGTGGCTTTGGTTCATCATGTGACTTTCTCATCACCACCTGCATTTGGTGGTTATCAGTGTATTTCAAAGGTACAAAATAGATTTCAGTACTTATGGTAAATTACGGTATTTAACTGTAAATTAAAGTTAAAACCGTAAAACCTAAAATGTTGTTACCGTATTTTTTACAGTAGAATTCCGGCAACCACAGCTGCCAGTTTTTTACCGTAAATTTTACGGATTTTTTTTTTTTTTTTTTTACAGTGTATATGGTTTTTAGGTAACCTATTTGTATGAAAAACAGTAGTCTAAAAACATTCAGTATAATGCACACATGCTATAGCTTAATCACAAATACATACTATAATTTTACACCATTACTCCTGTAATAAAATTCAATGTGAATATCCCACATTTCTGCCACAATACCATGGTGCAGTGAGTGTTACTACAGTAAATCCATGGTAAATGATGTCGATGTGTAGAAAAGCCTTCTGACTGTCTTGTTGCAAACAGTGTTTCTCCTGTTTGGCTCTAAACTAGTTTAAATCACGGAGTCTGACAGCGCTGTTGTTTAGTGCTCACGTGACCGTCTCATCCGCGAGTAAACGCATCTGCTCTAGTGAGCTCGCGCCGCGCGGCAGTTTGACTTTGATCCGGGCGGATAAACGGTCCGTGTGGCGCGATTCAAATGAGTCACCCTCTGTTTCGTTCCGCTTTTGGCGCATAAACATTATATTGAACATTTATCGACCTCTTCATATCGTTTTATGGAGGAAAATTATATCGCGATAATTATCGCTATCGAATTATCGCCCAGCCCTAGTTATACTGTATATGTGAAGTGAAAATAATCTTTAGACTGTGATACATTCATTTTGTTATTTGTATTTGTATTTGTGAGTGCATCTAAAATGCCTCATGGTGGTTAAAAACTTTACTCACCCCCATGTCATTCCAAACCTCCTTCTGTGAAACATAAAAGAAGATATTATGAGAAATGTCAGTGTTTCCCCCCCCCATTTTGGACAACAGAAGTGAATAATCATCAAAACTGTTTGGTCACCAACATTCTTCAAAATATCATATTTTATGTTGCACAGAAGAAAGTCAGGTTTGAAATGATGTGAGGGTACGTTGACAGAATTTTCATTTTTGGGTGAACTATCCCTTTAAGGCATAAAAACTTGTAAGCTATCAATGTCAAATGTAGTTACAACGTAGCACTTACCTGATATGTAGAAATAAGCAAAATTACTCATAATGCTAAGAAAACACTTGACTTAATGGAGGAATACTCATCATTTTCACTGTCCAGGTGTTGGTTTTGGTGTCTGAACTAGTGTCAGGAACACCTGATTCTTCAATGTTTTCTCTCTAAACCCTTTATGTCAAACTTAACATCTTAACTTTTGTTTGTTTGGATGCTGTGATCTGATCAAGGCTGTTTCTTTAAAGGGTTAGTTCACCCAAAAATGAAAATTCTGTCATTAATTACTCACCCTCATGTCGTTTCAAACCCGTGAGACCTTCGTTCATCTTCGGAACACAAATTAAGATATTTTTGATGGAATCTGACAGCTCTCTGACCCTCCATAGACAACAAGTGTCCTTACATGATCAAGACTCAGAAACGTAGCAAGGAGATCGGTAAAATATTCCATGTGACATCAGGGGTTCAACCGTAATTTTACGAAGCTACGAGACTACTTTTTGTATGCAAAGAAAACAAAAATAACGACTTTATTCAACAGTTCATCTCCTCTACGTCAGCGTAGCGCCATTTTGGAGAATATCTGTTGAACGCAAACTGCGTACGCTCTTCTGTGTCAGCCGCACCTCACGGATACATCTTCTACATATATTTACACATTGATTTGAACGAAAACAGTGCATCCGGTATGTGGCTGACACAGAAGAGCGTACGCAGTTTCCGTCCAGCAGATATATGCTCACCTCAATTTTCAGTCGAGAAGAAAACCCTTGTGAACTCGCGTCAGACAATGGGAGCCACTTTGTGTCACATCAGTTCTCAGAATTCCTACTGAAAAGGGGAATACAACACAACAAGTCTTCAGTGTATTATCCTCGATCTAATGGCGAAGTGGAAAGATTTAACAGAGTGTTAAAAGATTGCTTACAAACAGCTACGCTCCAGGGACAGTCATGGAAGCCCTTCACTCTCCAGTTCCTTGCAGATTACAGGTCCACTCCACATGCCATTACTGGAGTTTCCCCATCTAAACTACTTCATGGGAGACAAATGAGAACAAAGCTTCACATATTAAACCTGCCTGAGTCTGATGAGCGTGAAAATGACTTGCGTGAAAATAAAACAAATCAAGATGAAGGAATATACAAGTAAGCGCAGGAGTGCTTTGCAGACAAACTTCCAACCAGGCAGTAAAGTGAGAGTAAAGAAACCCTGCATGATCAAGAAAGGTGAGCAAAGATACACCAAGCCACAGAAAGTGATTGAAAAGACGGGACCGAATACTTACTTGCTGGAGGATGGCAGAAACTGGAATGCATCACGCCTTCCAGCAATTACAGACTCCGTTCCTGTGGAGGAATCCTCCGTTCCTGTGAAGGAATCCTCCGTCATGGATGAAAGGCGTTATCACTTAAGTTGATGGATAAGGCCAAAGAGGAATAAGTTAGAAGTTAACGTTAAGCTATTCACTCAGTTTATTGATAGGAATTTGGGGGGGGGGGGGGGGGGGGGGGGGGATTAAAGGGGGAAATTTTATCTTCCGTTTTATTGCACTGGCCCCTTTAAGTAAATCTGTACAGGTGCGCGTGAAAGGGCGCACTGACATGAGCAGTAACAGTTCAGTAAACTGGATTTCGTCTTACACAATGCCTCTTCATTGACTTGCACAAACATTACAACAGCACATAGAGAGCAAACGTAAACTTAAGTGAACATAAACAGTTGAGAAAAAAATCGGATGTGTATTATAGTTGATGCATTGTCTCTTAAAGTGATCACGCCTAATTTACTAGCTGCTGTCGGTGTCCTTAATGTTAATCCAAGAAATTAAATTAAATAAAAATAAAAAGAAATTAATTATAAATAAAAAGAAATTAAACTTTGTTTATTCGGTTTCTGTACCTGGACACCTACAAACTTGAAAAAAACTTAAATATTGTGTATATAGCACAAATAAATATATAGACCAAACAAATATTAAACTATTTCAAACAGGTTCCACAGGTAGCCTACAACCTGCATCAGGGCCCTGCAAACCCCAGCTACGGCCCGGGGAGCCTTGTGGACTGAAGGTCAGGCTAGGGAATGTAAAAACAGGCACTCTTAAATGTGCATTGAAAATTGCCAGCTGATAAAACCTGTGCTCCAGGGACTGTATTCAGGAAAAATATAGCTCTTAACTGGCTGAGTTAGATGATTAACACAGAAAATCAGTCCAGTCTCCCCAGATGTAAATGTCATTGGCTGTCTTGTGTTGCTTATAATAAATTGACATGTTAATATCACATAAGCAGTCTTTCAGAATGCTGTCAGTTACATGTAGATGCATACTGCACACATTAGTGAGTAGTGTTTATTGGGGTGTCGCTTTGGGATGGGTGAGGGAGGGAAAAATCACTGTATGCTCACTACAAAAAACTAGACTACAACACTGTGTGAATATATGTGTCAATCAGTTTTTTAAAGTACAAATATTGTTTTTATTAGGTGCTGTGCGTGAGAGTGAGAGAGTGGAGGTAAAAAGTGGAGAAAACATCATCCTACATGTCAAAACGCCTGAGCATGTGAACCGAGTGACATTACAAAAAAACTGCAACAACAAGACAAAAGATCCCATTATCCGCTACTGTTCCACCGAAGAGGAGAAGAATGGCTGCACCGCCAAGGCTTCCAAAAGAATCTCAATCAAAACTGACATGCGGAGTTTGTCCGTAATCTTCGTTCATGCCAGAGTCAGTGATGAGGGATGTTACGTGGTCTCATATATCGATGTCGAAAACAACACGAAGGAGAAATTGTTCAACGTCACGGTCCATGGTTAGTATGTTTCTATAAAATCTACAGTGCTGTAAAAAAATAAAAATAAAAAAAAAAGTACTGATATGATAGTAGAACCCAATTTGGTTAGTAGGCTACTGATGGGTGAATGTAACAAGTAACAGTAAAAAATACTTAGATTTTTTTCCCAAGTTTTTGAAAGATCTTACAGTCTAACGCAATTGCTGAAGAGTATAAAATTCAATCAATGTTGACTAATCTTTGAACTGTGTCAGAGTTCACCAAACCTCTAAATATAAATATGAGCAAACTTGGTCATATCTTTAAGACAGTATGATAACAGAATAGAATAGAATAAAATAAATGATTAAACGCATTAAACCTTCTAAACTAGAGCTAGTCACAGAGAGTGAAACCGCAAGCCCATCACAAGATCCTACTCCTAACACTAATCTAATAAAATGAGATTCAAAGTTTGTGAAGAACTTTGTATCTCAAGTTGTTTTTCTAGTTTTTGTTCTATACAGAGCAACTGTCCAGTACCATTAGCCCAGAATCTCCATATATTCATTCATTTGTCATTTCTGCTTTATTGCCTGTAGGATCACAGGAAAATCCTGAGGACTTACCTAACAAAGGCAAAGAGACTTCCTGTACAATCAACTTAAAATATTTGATAATAATCGCAGTGGGCATTGTATTGTTGACTGCAAAGTGATTTTGGCCATCATCTGTGTCATCACCAACTGCCAAATGTCAATCCAGTAGATGACTCTGGGTTTTGTATCACAAATAAATATTATTACATTTCTTAGGGATTTGACATTTTACAACCTGGACTAATCTTGATTTGTCAAATTATCAGATATTTCAAAGGGGTCATCAGATGCCCATTTTCCACAAGTTTGGTATGTTTCTTTAGGGTCTTCATGAAATGTCAGCAATATATTTGGGATAAAATTCCTCAATGTCTGTGCAAAACACCCTTTTTACCTTGTCATTTTTGCCGATTCCGATTTTCTTTCTAAGAACTATAATTGACAATCTAAGAATATGATTGCATATACAAACAAAAATCTATGCAAATTTCAATGCAAAAATTATTTACATAATAAAATAAATTATTAAACATTATAATTCCCCCAATCTGGACTAAGTTACAGATTTTCTCTCACTTAAACAACTCTCAAAATAAAGTGCTCTGTGACTGGAAAGAGGAAGAAATGGTTAACTTAAAATGAGTTGCTGTATGTAACAAAACAGATGTCATTTCCCACTATGTTTATAAATGGTCATTTTTTCCCCCTATCCTTATTAAATGTATTATCTTTCTCATTAAATTCTTACTTTGTTTCAATTAAACTCTATCTTTCCACTGCTGAGGAAACAGAAGCTGCATCTGAAGTGGCATTAGATGCATTTACACAGACAGTTTGATGAAGCTGAGCTGCCATACATGCATTTACACTGCAAAATTTCAAATGCATAAATAATTCATATTCATACATATTTTTTAAACTTACAAATAAATGTTGAAAAAATGCAATGATACTTTTATATAAGACTAAACCACCAGTAGGTGGCGGCAAGTGTCTGTTTTAATGAGTGAGTCGTTTATTCATTCATTCAACCAATTCATTCAAACGGCTGATTCGTTCAAAAACGAGCCACTGAATCATTGACTCACTCGATTCGTTCAAAAACGTGGATTCATTCAGTAACTAAACACCGCTGTGTTGCTCGGAGACACACAACAGTTCTGCTGTGGCTTTGATCGGAACTATTTTCGTCAGGGAAATTGAGCAAAAACAGTCAATATTTTGACTAAAATATAAGTCACTTAATTTTAACTTCTTGTTTATTGAAATACTATTGTATACAATCAGTGTCACATTGCAATCGTGTTGATATTGATATTCGGGGAAACATCATGGCAGTATAATGTTGCTTATCTAAATCATATTTTGTAAATATCTTTTTTTTTATTTTTTTCTACCGCAGTATGCATCTATAAATTTCTGTGAGTTACTTTGTGTGTGCTGTCTCTCTCACACACTCACTCAGGCTGTGCAAGCCTCATCTGGCACGACATAAATACATTATCAGTCGCCGTTTACACTGAATGCAATTAAAATTAGAATCATTCTCATGCGAAATGACGTGTTTACATATCAGCCAGATTTTTTTTTTTTATTACTCAATATCAGGACGGTTACACTAATCTGACGTGCGTTCGATTACTAAATTACAAATTATTTTCACAATTATTTTGCATTTTAATGTTTTTTTTTTATCTTTAAAAATTAAATTAATTTAATAACAAAATCATCATCATTTATTTATTTAACCAGGTTTAAAAAACTCATTGAGATTAAAATCTCTTTTACAAGAGTGACCTGGCCAAGAAAGCAGCAACAAATAACATAAAATATACAAGTTTACATCATTACACAAAACACAAATCAAAGATCACAACAACAGTTTATCAGAGGATAAAACATACAGTTTGTTTAAACTCATTTAATGTCAGAAGCACAGTCAGCTTTAAAATGCTTTTTAAATTATTCCAAGCTAACTTAGCATTGTATCCAAAACCCTTTTTTCCTAGTTCTGATCGAACCCAAGGAATTTTAAAACATAATAGATTGTTTTTGAACGTAGTTTGTAGCATACTTTTGAATTAGAAAAACTGAGACACAAATAAGATACAGTTAGACCACAAATAGACTTTTATATATATATATATATATATATATATATATATATATATATAGACTTCTTCCAGTATGCAACGATGGTAACTCGGCCTTCTCATATAAAGTGCAGTGATGTGTTTGATTACTACAACCATAGTTATAAAACCTAAAGCACTATGAAAAACAATATCAAGTTTTTTATTTAGATAATATCCTGGGGCATTCATATAGAGGAGATCTCCATAGTCCAAAAGTGGCAAGAAGCTAGCAGATACCAAATATTTCCTTGCCCTAAAAGAAACTAAAGATCTGTTTCTGTAGTAAAACCCCAATTTAAGCAAAGGTGCTTAAGTTTAGAGATTAATTTGTCAATATGTAGCTTAAAAGTTAACTGACTATCAAATAGGATGCCCATGTTGCAACATATTCTATTGTTGTTCCCTGGAAGGATATAATGTCAGGAAGATTACTTGTTACAACTTTAGAATCTGAAAAAATCTAATTTTCAAAATATACTGATTATTCAAATTAATAAATTAAACCACATCAGTAATTGCTGAGAAATTTAATTATTATTGGCATAGATGACTAAATCAAAGATATTATAAAAAGTGGCTATATATAAGTAAATATATTGTTTTATATCCATATCTTTGAAAAGCACTGAGCGCGTATTTCTTTTTTTTTTTCTTTTTTTTTCTTCTGAGCTAGTGCGTCAAAGGGTTGAAATCGATCGTGTTTTGGGGCTGGAGGGGGGACAAATTCAACATGGGGGTTTTGTGGCACAAATCAGGGGTGCGTTTCTCAAAACCATCATTCGCTAAATATGGTCATTATTTCCATTGAACTCTATTGGTAACGACGGAACTTGCGACAATATTTGCTTTTGGGAAACGCACCCCTGATCAGATCAGACCACCCCAAGTTTGTAAATGACAATAATTTGTAAATGACAGAAATTCTTCAATACATTTTTTTTTTTTGGCATCTAAATTAACATTTGTAAATGAAAATAAATTGTTCTACACTGAAAGTACTTTTAACAACTACTTACAAAATAACTTCATTTCAACATCAGAAAAACAAAATAAAGTTTAGTTAATTAGCATAGCCTAGGTAGGGTATCTTTGTTTTAGGGAAGTTTAAGTTTGAACGTCAAAACATCAGCAGATAGACATCTTAATATATTATAATATAACATTTTACTTAGTTTTAGATTAAAGTTGTTGTCTTCTGCGTAAAAAGAACCTTCCTGGGTATATATTTTTTTGTAATAAAAATAGGCTTCTGTTTCATAAACTGATAACAGCTTAACATTATTTACCTTAGCCTACCTTTTGGGTCTTTGCTATTATATTCCAATATCATTATGCCTCAATTAGCTAGATATAGATTAAGAGTTGTTGTTTTATGTACAGATGCTCTCTGCTGTGTTTAATCTAAAAAAGAATGACTTGTAATAAAAGTCCAACTTCGATGTTATTAAAATAACATCATGTTCTGTAAATGCCTTGTCTGCTGGTTTATTTAGCTATTCAGCACACCACATTAAGTATGCCATTTAATACTTTAAGACTTTGAATGTTAAAATGCAAATTAACACCTGACCACTCTTGTAAGTTTGCAACTGTTACAATTAAAAATCACAGAAGTGTAAAAACACGCCAGGCAGACAGTATGATGTAAGCAACACAGCTACAACAAACAAAACTGATAATGGGTGTGTTAGATTTATAGTGTGTGAATAATCAAGCTTTGACAATAACCAGTCATATTGGCGGCACAGAGGGGCCCCCAAATAAAATTCTGCTTAGGGCCCTATAAAAGCTTGGGCCGGCCCTGATGACAGGGAAAGGATGACAGACAAAACTGGAAGAACATGACACTGTGTGGACTCACAAAACAACCACAGGGGCTGAGGCTGCTGTTTGAAGGCCATCGTGACATCTCATGGAAGTCACCGTGCAGAAGCAGCAGCTCTCCTCTGAGATGAGCAGAACCTCAGATGCTCAACCAGAAATACAACGGTGGCGATTCCCACCAGACCAGACAGAACCAGACGAACCAGAGCCTCAGTGATGCTGCAATGATCCTGATAATCTGAAAGAGAACAGAGCTATTTATAAACATGTGAATGAATGTCTTTGTCTATGAAGACACAGGTCATTGTGACAGGAAGAGAGTTCTGTTTTAAATGTAGTTTGATCTCTTGTACCTTCATGTTGTTGGCAGATCTCTTTCATGTGAAGACGGATGGTCTTATTGTTCACTGGGTTTGCAGTCGTGCAGCTGTAGATCTCTGAATCATTATAATGAAGCTGTAATGGTAAACTAAGGTTGATGTTGAGATCAGGATTGCTGGTCTGATTCAGCATTTCACCCCCTTTATACCATGAGATGAACACATCTCGATCATTTTTCACAGAGCAGAACACAGAGCAGAACTCCTCCATCTTCTGTGGCTGCGTTGATGAACCTAGTGGACATCTGTTGTGTCAGGTTAATTCTGAACATTTTGAGAGAACTTTTTTTCTTCATATCAAGAAATCAACAGATATGCCTGTGATTGGCTACATTGCTCAACGCTGCAAATAGAAGCCTTAGAGGCTCTCTAGAGCACAAACACAAATATGCATTAGTTTCGTTTTGTTGTTTATGTATATTTTGTTATTTTATTAGTGCTGGGCAACGATTAATTGCGATTAATCGCATCCAAAATAAAAGTTTTTGTGTACATAATATATGTGTGTGTACCGTTTATTTATTATGTATATATAAAGACACACACATACAGCATATAATTAGAAAATATTTACATGTTCATATAATTTACATTATATATAAATATATTTTAATATATAAACATAACATATTTTTCTTAAATATATACATGCATGTGTGTGCATTTATATATATATATATATATATATATATATATATATATATAATAAACATACACTGTAGACGCACATATATTATGTACACAAAAACTTATTTTGGATGCGATTAATCGCAATTAATCATTGCCCAGCAGCACTATATTTTATGTTGTAGTTTGATTGCTTTCCTGCCTGTGCTTTGCTTTGCTTCGTTTGTTTAAATGTTGATAGTTTATTGTCAGCTTCTTTTCTTTGTAAGATATCTTGTAAATGATTATAAACAACTTATTCACTTTGGAAACTGTGGTGGGATGTTTCTCTTGTTTCTTTCTTCTTTTTTTATTATTATTATAAGACAAGGAGGCTATGTGATTAATTGTATCTTATTTTATTTTTAAAGGGAATTTAGTTGCTTCTTGAGGGACTTGGTCTTTGCTCATTCCTCAGTAAATAAAAGTGCAGAAAGAGTTTTGTTGTCTGTTCCCTATTTTGCAGCCTCGCTTTAGCCAGTGTCATAACATTGTGAAGCAGATATAATACCTATAACATATAATAGTTTTGACCCTACTGTCTGAATGGTGCAGCAGAAATTGAGACTCATCAGACCAGGCAACCTATTTCCAATCTTCTATTCCCCATTTATTGGTAGGCCCATGCAAATTAAGTGGTATATAAATAAGGTGGGTGAATGTATATAAACAGCTTGGCCAAAAAAGTTGCCATATGGATTTCATAGTGAACTGCTGACAAACACTGAAGAGTCTAAGATTGGATCATTATAGTGATTAATATGTTTCTGGCATGTTATGTTTTGCAACAATTTTTTTAACCCTAACAAATCCTAAAATCTTAAGGGTTTGCTTATTTAAATCCAGATAATCTTCTTATATCCATATGTTGAACTGCTGGTTGTGGTCTGCTAAATGAACAAACAAAAAAGGGTGGGGGTCTCACCTTGAGTTTGGTTTACACCAACCGGAGACCTGATGACAGGTACAGAAACAGGCCCTTTAAAAAGACACATTGGCATCATCTTTAAACGGGAATTTGCAGGGAAAACATAGATGGAAAATCAACAATGTATGAATGCCAGTGACAATTTCAAGGGCCCGGAACACGAGTTTTACTGAAGGCCCCCACCAAAATTACAATGTCACTTGCAGTTGTCACCTGCGACGTCACTTTAAGTGTTTTGTGGTATAAACACTTAAGTGCAACTTTGCACGTTCCATTCATATTCTGGCCATCTGCTTGCCTTATAAAGTACACTGATAAAAATGATTTTGTGGTGAAGTAAATACTACATAAAATCAAATGTAATTTCTACATTAAATTATTTAGTTCAGGCAAGAATTAAAATATTAAAGTAAATTCTATATTAGTACTCAATTTAAGCTTGTAGAAATTAAAGTTTGAAATTATATTTTACTTGGAATTGTTTATGTTTACAAGGACTCTTTAAGTAAATATGAAAGTTATGATCCCATTTTTCCCATCATGCACTGGGGCAATTTTTCACTGAGTTGTATTTACACTTTTATGGTTGCTTTTGTTGTTAGGTTTAGTAACTTGCTGATTTCTGGCATCTGGAGTTCATTTTCTACTCAAAATGACCCATTCATACTCAAACACTATCCACTGATTGTGCATGGTGTACCAGGTATTGAGGTCTCTGTGTTCAATTGGGTAATAATTATATTGAGTGGACATGTTAACTTAAAAAGGATAAGCTGTCTACTCGCGTACTTACATGTTTGTAAGTGAAACACATGCTTTTATAGCATGCTTTTTTTTTCCAGTGCTACATTGTTTGAGGAAATTTTATAAACTGTGACTGAGTGAAATGTGCTTAAGTATACTTATTGTTTTTTCAGTGAATCAGAGTTAATTTCCATGGTAAGCATTACTTAAGTAAAATTTACTGGGAATTCCCAAGTAAACTTAACTTTAAAAATTATATTTAAAGCTACAAATAATTATGTTTAGGCTTTTACTTGGCAATTTTTTGTAAATTTACTAGCCTTTTCTGAGTGAAAATTGTTTCCAAGCTTTTTTCAAGTAAATCCTACTCCAATTTTTTTTTTCAGTGTACATTTTATTAATAAACTGTACTTTGAATTTGGTCTTTTTATATCACTGTCATCGCATTATGCCATATTAAGTGTTTATGGTTTTCTACGGGAGGGAGGAAAGCGCTTAATGAGAGACTTGCCACATTGGTGACATTGTAATTCTGTATCTTTTTCTTGTCTTCACCACCTGGTTACTGTTGTAAACTATTGAGAGATTCAAACAAACAAGCAAGCAAACAAACAAATAAATAAATAAATGTGAGGTCACTTGCAGGTGTCTGAGACTGCATGTCTAACAGTGTATGTGCATGTCTGCAGCCAGACCCTTGCATTTCTAAAAAGGTTGGCCGGATCATAATTGAGTGATCTTATCAAACAGATGTTTACTCATTAACTAACACCTCTTTTCCATTTTGATCATTTTTGCTATTTCTATGAAGCAGCTGCCAGTAAAACTTACTGTAAACATCCACTCTGAACCTTTTCTCTGAGACAGATCCACTGTGGAGAGAAACTTGATAAAGTCCAGAGTCGCTGCTGCTGATGTTCCAGATGGTCAGAGCTCCAGTCTTGGGGTCCATTTTCACTCTCCTGGTTAGTCTCTCATCATAGAAGGGTGAATAACCCTGATACATCTGTGCGATACGAACAGTTTGATCACCTCGTTTAAACAGCCACATCACTTCACTGAGACTCTCAGTGTCTCTTGTTTGTAGAGTGAGAACATCTCCCTCCATCACAGTCTTTAACTCATCCCACTCACCATTCACAAGATCTGAAAGAATAATAAAACTTGTTAGATATACCATGTTACTTGTACTGTTTCTACAGTATGTATTTTTTTCTGTATTCATTGATAGGCTACCCTTTAAACTATGACATTTGTAATATGATTTTTACTGTGACAATGCTTTTTTTTAAACATTGTTGCATAATTGAATGTCATGTACACTATGTAGAAACATTTATGCAGTTCACCATTATTTTCACAATCACTGGCTAATTTCTTTATAATTAGGTTAATTCTTTTAAACTCACACAGTGAACACAACAGCATGAATGTGAGCTAAACTGTGTTTCATTTATCATTGCCTTGGCACTAAATGCATTCAATGACTACATATTTCAAATGAAAATATTACAAAGGAAAGAAAAAATAGGTGATGCATCTATTATGATGGTACATTTACATTATGCTGCTGTTTTTCACAAACTAGTGACAAAGTGTCTATATGTTAAACTGAAAAAGCACAAAGAAATGTCAATTTTATCTCTAATATCTCTAGAATAACCTACATTGAGGTTTCAGAACATGTTTTTTCAATAGCGGTATCTTATGTTTCCAGATCTCAGAGAGATTTCAGAAAGTCACGTTAGAGAAATTTGGAAAAGTACAAGACTTGTATGAACTGACTACAAACTGTTGAAAATGTTCCAGTAAGTCCCTTGACCAGTGACCACAACCACTAAAACAACAGACTGCTAGCAAAAAGAAAATATACTTCAAATATTTATCTTACTTACCCTCCATACTGATGAAAAGCACAGTGAAAACCCACATGCTGAAGGACATTTTGATCAATTATCAGGTGTTATTATAAGTGTGTTGATTTTCTCGCTTCTCTTGTCACTGAAGCTGGAACTCATCTAATGAACATCAGTGAAGATTTTCAGTTCCTATGACTTTCATCAGGAAGTGGCACACTGACCACGAGATCGGACATTACCAACTATATATAGCAGCAAAAAAAACTTTCAACAATGAATTATTATTTAACAGCTTTTATCATGGCAGTTTTCAAACAAGAATGCAGAAGTTCACTTGGCAGCAGGGCCGGATTTATGCATAGGCATTCTAGGCACGTGCCTATGCTTGCTCGTCCAGGGGGGGCCCAAACACAATGAAGAGAGATATATAATATATTTTTAATCTATATGGGCTATCTACAACAGTAAAGAACCAAAACCCCAGAAGACAAATATAACATGTTATATAATGTCGTCAGCGCTGCCTTGCAAATTTATCAATAAAATAGTTTCGCAGCTGAAAAGCCAAGACATATCTTAGTGAGGTTCTTGAAGCAATTCAACTTAAAGATTCGCTATTAGTAGACGCTGCTGCTGAACACAGCTGAGAGACGCAGGTATTTACACGCATTTAATCTCTCTCTCTCTCTCTCTCTATCTCTCTCTCTCTAATAGCTGCATTAGCCTGCTTATCAATAGCGCAAGTTTCTGTTATTAGCTCTAAAATGATGTTCTAGAATTTGCAACGGAAGGTTTGGGATGAGGAAACACAAACGAGATTTCAGGAAGGAAACATGACAGAAATAAATCATCTGAACAATATCTTGAGGTGGTTGTGACTCCAGGCTGTTAAAATTAAGCCTATTAGAGAAACAATGCACTCTAGAAGTGGTAATGTGGCCACGACGCCGGAGCCGGAACAGTTCTCCGTTCTCAAAGAAAGAAGTACAGGTGCATCTCAATAAATTAGAATGTCGTGGAAAAGTTCATTTATTTCTGTAATTCAACTCAAATTGTGAAACTTGTGTATTAAATAAATTCAATGCACACAGACTGAAGTAGTTTAAGTCTTTGGTTCTTTTAATTGTGATGATTTTGGCTCACATTTAATAAAAACCCACCAATTCACTATCTCAACAAATTAGAATACTGCATAAGACCAATAAAAAAAACATTTTTAGTGAATTGTTGGCCTTCTGGAAAGTATGTTCATTTACTGTATATGTACTCAATACTTGGTAGGGGCTCCTTTTGCTTTAATTACTGCCTCAATTCGGTGTGGCATGGAGGTGATCAGTTTGTGGCACTGCTGAGGTGGTATGGAAGCCCAGGTTTCTTTGACAGTGGCCTTCAGCTCATCTGCATTTTTTGGTCTCTTGTTTCTCATTTTCCTCTTGACAATACTCCATAGATTCTCTATGGGGTTCAGGTCTGGTGAGTTTGCTGGCCAGTCAAGCACACCAACACCATGGTCATTTAACCAACTTTTGGTGCTTTTGGCAGTGTGGGCAGGTGCCAAATCCTGCTGGAAAATGAAATCAGCATCTTTAAAAAGCTGGTCAGCAGAAGGAAGCATGAAGTGCTCCAAAATTTCTTGGTAAACGGGTGCAGTGACTTTGGTTTTCAAAAAACACAATGGACCAACACCAGCAGATGACATTGCACCCCAAATCATCACAGACTGTGGAAACTTAACACTGGACTTCAAGCAACTTGGGCTATGAGCTTCTCCACCCTTCCTCCAGACTCTAGGACCTTGGTTTCCAAATGAAATACAAAACTTGCTCTCATCTGAAAAGAGGACTTTGGACCACTGGGCAACAGTCCAGTTCTTCTTCTCCTTAGCCCAGGTAAGACGCCTCTGATGTTGTCTGTGGTTCAAGAGTGGCTTAACAAGAGGAATACGACAACTGTAGCCAAATTCCTTGACACGTCTGTGTGTGGTGGCTCTTGATGCCTTGACCCCAGCCTCAGTCCATTCCTTGTGAAGTTCACCCAAATTCTTGAATCGATTTTGCTTGACAATCCTCATAAGGTTGCGGTTCTCTCGGTTGGTTGTGCATCTTTTTCTTCCACACTTTTTCCTTCCACTCAACTTTCTGTTAACATGCTTGGATACAGCACTCTGTGAACAGCCAGCTTCTTTGGCAATGAATGTTTGTGGCTTACCCTCCTTGTGAAGGGTGTCAATGATTGTCTTCTGGACAACTGTCAGATCAGCAGTCTTCCCCATGATTGTGTAGCCTAGTGATCCAAACTGAGAGACCATTTTGAAGGCTCAGGAAACCTTTGCAGGTGTTTTGAGTTGATTAGCTGATTGGCATGTCACCATATTCTAATTTGTTGAGATAGTGAATTGGTGGGTTTTTGTTAAATGTGAGCCAAAATCATCACAATTAAAAGAACCAAAGACTTAAACTACTTCAGTCTGTGTGCATTGAATTTATTTAATACACGAGTTTCACAATTTGAGTTGAATTACTGAAATAAATGAACTTTTCCATGACATTCTAATTTATTGAGATGCACCTGTACATTCGAACTTTATTGACTGAACATAAGTGCTTATTGCGATAGAAAACACTGTAATGGTTTCCACTGATTACGAAATATTTTTGTTTGCTGGGGTGATAATATATATTAATAGGGAAGGTGGGCCCAAAAATGTGTTTTGCCTATGTCACGATAAGAGGTAAATCCGGCCCTGCTTGGCAGTATAATCTTTCTCTTTGTTTTAGACTTTTGTTGATGGCATAGTTTTAGACTTCATTGCTGCTGTATGCGCATGTATACTGCTGTCTACATAAAGAATTGCCTTTTTAAGGACAATAAGTTAAAGTTAAGTTAATTTAGTGGTTTACATACTATTAAACTTCTGGTGATTGTATATTGTTTTCTCAATCTAGTCTTATGTATTCTGTCACCTATGGACCAGTGAGGTTGGTATAAAACTACTAATACAATACAATAGGAAGATAACCGCAATAGTTAATACTTCAGCAAGCTGCCCCATGAGTTCTGTGGAGAGAGCAGGGGCTGCTTCAAGGTTGTAAGCAGGTTTGCCACAGTAATGACATCTGCCCTCCCTCTTAGGACATTTAGGTTTTTGTCGGTTTTGTGTACACTGTAAAGGATGATGTTGCAATTTTTACCCTTGCCTTGACATCAGTCTCTTTCCCATGAAGCCAGTTTGTAAAGTTCGACCATGTGAGGTTTCCAGCTCAGTGCATTGCTTAAAGGAAGAGAACAACAAACAACTGCAATATATTGTGTGCTGCCTCACTAAAAAAACTTAGGCCATAGCAAGGCCTCAGTAGTGCAGTTACATGCAGCCAATACTCTAGGTCCTGAGGCCATTGAAAGACTTGCTGAGAGTTTGCCATCAGTACATGCTGTTTTTTTTTTTTGTTGTTGTTTTTTTTTTTTGTAGGAGACTGTTGTCCAGAAAAATGCAGCTCTATATTCCTATAGCTTAAGTCACCCAGCACGCATCTTAACAGAGTCAGAATTCATTCAATGATTTTGAAACTGTTGGAAATCATTCTGAATTTCAGCATGTCAGTAAAGATGAAATTAGTAAAAGATGAGTTTTACAAAACATTATTGTCTGAGCATATTGTGAGCATATACTGAGCATTGTGTCAAGCAGAATAGCTGATGCTAGATGATAAGGGACCACTAGTCCATACTTGGTTTGATGGCCATTTATCAGAGTATAGCAATGCATTGTTAAACTTCACATGGTTGAAGTTTACGAAATAACTGGCTACTTGGCAAAGAGACTCTGAATTAAAAAAAAAAAAAAAATGCAACATCATATTTTAAGGTAAACACAGAGAACCATCAAAAACCTAAATGTCCTAAGAGGGAGGGCAGATGTCATTACTGTGGCACACTTGGACATTGGATGAAACAGTGTAGGAAAAACAAAAAAGACCTTAAGAGAACTGAACGGCATTTCTCAGCTACTGATGAGTCTGCTTGCAACCGTGAAGCAGCCGCTCCTCTCTCCAACACACTTGTGGTGTAGCTTGCTGCGGTGCAAACCGTTGCAGCTGTGGGTGCTTATCTTTTCCAGCAAATTACATCAAAGGTGAAAGACTCTTTTTAAATAGAAGGGGATGTGGGTAACGCTTTAGATTACAACCTGCAATGTACTGTGGAAGTAAACAGTAAAAATAACTTTTTTGTAATTACAGTGTACCTGTTCAGTACCTCCGTGTATAAATGAACAATATGTGAAGTTTGGGGAATAAAGGGGTAATAACCTGTAAAATTACAAATTATTTCTACTGTAAGTATTTTCAAACTAAGGGGTACCTATTCTAATATTACGTGGTATGCAGGCTATACAACAATCTTATATTTGCAAGCGATTTAGCAAAAACATACACTGTGTAGGCCTACTTTTTAAACACGCTGGGTTATTGTTTCAATCCAAAGCCCACCCTTAGTTACTGTTGCCATGACTAACAAACAATGCCGCTCTCACACTACACTCATGTTCTCACGCAGTGAAAAATACATCGCAGAGCAAAGAGGAAAGTGACAACAAAACCCGACAGAGAAGACAGAGCAGGGGCCTGTACCATGATGGTGGCTGAACAAACTCAGGGTTACAGTATTAGTTTTGAGTTGACAAAACCAAACCAGTCCAATCCGGCTTTGTTAGTACCATGAAGCTGATCATCAACTTTCTCTGTCAACTCAGGCTTTATCCTGAGTTAATGGAGCACGTGCACATGAAAGTGTGACATCAGTAATGAGCAGCCAATCACATGCCTTAAAACTATGATTCACTGCTTGTGAGAGAGTCAGTGTGAAGATTAAAAGATTGAACAATATGAAGAATATAAACACATTTACACAGCATGATCATGAAACGATCTATCCATGAAAGAGGAAAACTTAAAGAAAATATCTTACCATATAAGAGCAAATAAAAGTTGTAAAGTTTATAGAGTTAAGCTATTGATTCTAAAACTTATTTATATTGCATATTATCTATATTATCTATATGTTTACACTGATTTTAAATAAAAGCTCAATAATTACTATTAAACTAAGCTGGCTTGTGTAATGGATTAAGGGTATAATAATTATATAAATAATATAAAATAATTATAAAAAATAATCATCTCTAAAAATCAGATGATTTTATCTTTAAAAATGTTTTACTATGTAGCATCCTTTAATTTGGAGCAAGAGATACTGGAGGAGTGGCTTTATTGCGTCAGAGACGTGTCACTTTGCTTGAAGCTGATTTCGGTTTGAGATCTCTAAACCAGAACATTAACCTGCCCCGGAGCAGGTTAGCTGTGGAGCATAAGAATTCTGATATGAAAAGTGACAGTACCTTTCTTTAAAGTGACAGTACCTTTCAAATAATGGCAAGCAAATAAAGTACAATATGCAATTTCCAGGGACTCATGAACAACTATCACTAAACAAAAAACACAGTTGTGGATCATTCAGGTAAAAACACAGTATTAAAATCAAGGGGATGTAAACTTTTGAATGGGGTCATTTATATAAATTCAAGTTATTCAACTATTATTTTCTCTTGTGGACTATATGTAAACATCTTTTATGTGAAATATCTTATTCAGGTCAGTACTAAATAAAAAAACAACATGCATTTTGCATGATCCCTCTTATTTTGGTAAAATAATTAACATTTTCCAGATTCCAAAAGGGGGATTCTGAAAACGCTTGACCTCAGCTGTATATGATTATATATGATGTCCATAAAATACACTTAACTTGTTAGTTATGTTGCAAGACTAAGTGTTGTGTAATTAACAGGAGGGGACCAACAAGGTGGAATATTTGCAAAATGCAGAGACCAGGACAAGACAACGACATCCCACACTTTCGCCATTGCTTCGGGCCATGCTATTGAAATGGACTCATTACTTGAGGATGTTGATCTTTGTTTCAAGTCCTTTTTCTGTTGATCTTTGTTTCAAGTCCTTTTTTTGTGCTTTTTATTAACTACACTAAGCAGTGTCTTCCTACCTGAGAATTTCTCCAGCATGCAGTATATCATATTGATGGAAATGATTCGTCATGTGTGAAGTTTTTTAAAGAATAGGAATCTACAGTGCCTAGTTTGTTTTGTGTTTTAAAGAAACTGATCTACAAATACTGTTGTTTTATTTATGTCTGTAAGAGATGGATGAAATGTGTTGCAGCACCCATTCAAAAATTGTTTTAAAAATAAATGTGAAAATGCATTAAATTGATATTTACAGTTGCATTTTTGTGTTGTGTAATTGTATTACAGAAAAATAATAATTTTACATTCCTTTGTGATCTTTATGTATTTATTGGTAATATTGGTAAATATAAAGGTAGCAAGGCAATAAGACAATAAATAACCCAATGTTTAGGTAATATTTAACCCAGCAACACAGTTAATCTGACCCACTGGTTGGGTCAAATAAACAACCCAGCATTCTGGGTCAAATGGTTAAACCCAGCACTTGGGTCAAAACAACCCAGCGCGTGTTCTGTCCCATAGTTACCCAGCAGCTGGGTAAAGGTTGGGTTATTTTTTAACCCAGCACTTTTAAGAGTGTACATTCTGCATGACAAACAAATAACATTTTGTGACTGTAAAAAAAAAAATATATATATATATATATATATATAATATATATATGATCTTGCCATTTTATACCCCTGCCAATTGTTATAATTTTCTTTTATATTGAATTTTGCATGTTTATTAGCTGGTGTAGGCCCATTTACAATGTGGTTATGTTTTCTTATTTTTCATATTCATTCATACAGTATATTCATTATGACATTCTTTTATGGTTTTATTACATTACATTCATATTAATGTATTACACATATACTCAGTTACTCAGATTGTTAGACTTTTATCTTAGTTTTAGCAGAATATGTCCAGCTTGGATATTGTATCCAGTTTTCAATCTTTCTTTAATTTTCATATTTTAACACTTAATCATCTGTAATCAGTATCACTTATACTTATGGTAATTGATTTTTAATAAACTACACTTTTACGGAAAGACTTTGTCTGCCTGGATCTCTTCTCGGTGCATCAGTTTTGGTGTTTCCGTCCGGTTCTCATCAATTGGGATCGGCTGATTGGTGATGCAGCACAAGGTGAGAAAGAGAGGTGAGTAAATTGTATTCCTGCTCTGCTGTGTTCTGGGTTGCTGTTGTGTGACTGTTTGAGTTTTCTTGGGATACACCTGAGGAGCAGGGTTCTTTCAATTTTGGCTGCAGACAAAGAAAGAACGCCAGGCTCGGTAGACCCATTGGGTGCCATCCATATCAAATGTTTAAGTAGTTAAGGAGTTAATATGTCTTTTAATGTAGCATATTAAGGGATGTGCACTGGGGGTCACTAATTAGAGAGCTCTCGTGGGAAGGTAACTGAAATTAGGTTGCGAAAGAACAACCAGTGCCGGGCATCGTTTGTAAAGTCTGTGATGCCTATGGTATAGTCAGTGCTGGATTTTTGGTCAGGTGTACGCTCTCAGTCACAACAGACGGCCAACCTTGCTGTTGAAAATTTTTAAATTGAGATACAGTAGTCAGTATTCGAGATACGGATATACAGATACGGTGTTTAGCTTTATCTGAGTATAGTAATATTTTGCTTTTTTGTGTTGTTGGAGTTGTCAGAATACAAAATAATGGCCATTAATCCTGAGTTGGCAACAATAACTGGTGTCACTGAGTCTTTAACTTCTCAGGTGGTGGCAGAAATCGCTTTAATGGATGTCAAAATTAGACAGCAAACGATTAAAGATGAAATTCAGGTCCGCGTAGACAATGTGGTTGGTTTTTGTGTAGCACATGGATTAACAAGCGAAGGGAGTTTTGGCAGAGAAGAGTGGAAGAGTGTTGCGTGTTGATATTTTGGCCAACTCTGTGAGAGCTGCAACACTTGACATGTGGCAGATATTATCAGTTGTTACCAGTGAACCAAAGGCCGCACCGGGCAAAGTCCCCTCTGTTGACGATATTTTGCAATGGCACCGTTATACCACAATGCTCAAAGCTGTGGTAGCAATAGCAGGCAGAGATGTCATGGACACCTCCGCAAACAGAGGTCTCCAATTGGCTGGAATTCTTCTTCCAAAGGATGATAATTCTGAGTCTGAAGGCTGAAGACTGATTTGAATCCAAAACCATCCTGGGTGCCGTCCCTTTTCGTGTTATCATGAAGCTGGAAGTAGTAATAATGTGACAACTTGAACTAAAATGAATGCCAAATTTTCTAAAAAAAAAAAAACAAAAACAAAAAAAATAAAATAAATAACTAAAGACCTTTTTTTTTTATTCTCAACACAGCAGCTGTTCCCCCGCAGCCTCACTTCCACTGCAGGAACTGAAACTGATTTTGAACGCACACAGACACACACACAAACACACACACACACAGAGATGTGAGAGTTTGTGAAACGAGTTGACAAACTTGCTAGAGCCTTAGAAGATCGACTTGAACTTGAACTCAAACAAATGGATCTGCAAGGCTTATCTGCTTATCTGGCTCTAGTGTCTTTACACACAGTCGAAACCAGTACCTCTCCAAACTGAATCTCTCAGGAAACCTTTTTGGGTAGAACTTTGGGTCAAGTTAGTATTGGTATTGGAATGGATATTTTGAATCAGTTGGAAGCTGACATTGACAATTAATTGGTAAAGCATTCTCCTCTCCAATGACGGTACTGAACAAGACTAGTGTCCTATATGAGGTGTCAGTGCTGTGGTGCAAACATCTGCTGAGTTCACAGAATCTCCAATTCTGCAGCATTTCTCACAAATGTTTCCTGATTTTTGGTCTGTTTCTAAACTTGATGTTGGCTTGTGCACAATTAAACCTCTCGTGTTTTTCACTATCCACATAGACTAGAAGTAGAGAGAGCTGCACAGGAAATTATTAGTTAGTTGCACAGTCAATAAGATCAGGCACACCATCACGTAATCATACAATATTGTGATGACATTCTTCTCGCCTCGCCCGATGAGACCAGCCACCTGAAGGTCCTCTCTCAGCTTTTGAGGGCTCTTCATGAGGTTGGATTTTTTATTAAGCAAACAAAAGGCTCAATTGTTTAAGACTGAATTGAAATACCTGAGTCAAAACATGAGACGACATGGTAAGAGACCACTTCCTGAAAGAGTGAATGCAACTGCAACTTCGACTAAGCCTCATACACTGTAAAAAATGAATCATGAGTCTTGTAATTTTCATTAAAAAAATTAAGGTGATAATTAAAAATAGTGAGTATATTTCATTAAAGAAATTGTCATTCAGTGTTGTATAGAAAAATACTGAGGACTTTTTACTAATAAAACCAAGAGATGTGTTTTACTCATTTATATATATATATATATATATATATATATATATATATATATATTATGAGGTGCCAAACAGGAAATAATTATATAAAAATCTGAATATATAAATGTAAATCTAAATATATAGTTATATGTCTGAATATATAAATGTAAATCTGAATATATAGTTATAAATCTGCATATATAAATGTAAATCTGAATATATAGTTATAAATCTGAATATATAGAAGTAAATCTGAATATATAGTTATACATCTGAATGTATAAATGTAAATCTGAATATGTGATGCGATATAGGAAAACCCAACACATGGTGAAATTTGACCTTTTTAGGTTTTGATACCATGGAAGCTGGGTTCAAGCCCTTTCCAAAACTGTTTTTATTTTGTCCATAGCTTGAATGTAACAAAAGTTGTGGCTATCTGAAGTTGGCGTATAGCTATTATTTTCAGGAATGGAATTTTGAGAAAAACGGGTTTAAAGGGAGACGGGTTTCACTTTCACTTCACGGGTTTAACGAGAGCTGTCTGTCAGGAGCGCTATTCTGCATCATTACACAAACAGACTAACGTTACCCTGAAGAGGACAGTTTTCCGTTGTTTATCATGATGGGCATAGACTCTGAACTTTTGATAGTCCATTATAACATCGTGTAGGGCACTACCATCACCAAGATTGAGCAGACTGAGATGTGCAAGATCGTTTAAGTGAGCAGCTAACGTTACTTCAGACTGTTCTCTCGTGTTCCGCCATATCATAATATACTCAATACTTAATAAATTGTTATTTACTTAATAAATAAATAAATAAATACATACATACATACATACATACATAAACAAACAACAAACTAACTTTGCATGCCATAGTTTACACAGAACTGGCGGGAAATGTGCATTGATCCAACTTTATTATATATGTTACGTGGTTTATTTTGATAGGTTAACAGTTTTTGTGGTGTTAAGAGAAAGCACCTCCTCAGCGCGTCCTTAACATAAGAGAAAGACACAGTCTTTTCTGCTTGCTGCAATATATCGCTATTTTTCTGTATTAAACAAGTGCATTTTGCCAAGATATTTTCAGAGACGATAGACAAGATGTTATAGAATAATACTTTAATAAAAACCTAATTTTGACAAAAAAAAAAAAAAATTGACATTCGACTTATTTTTCGAATTTCCTGAAAATGTCCCAGTGCGACATCCGACCTGTTTTCCCAAATCGCATCACATATATTTACATTATATTAACATTTAGTCATTTAGCAGATGCTTTTATCCAAAGCGACTTACAAATGAGGACAACAGAAGCAATCAAAACCAACAAAAGAGCAACAACATGCAAGCACTATGACAAGTCTCGGTTAGCCTAACGCAGTACACGTAGCAAGTAGATAGAATATAGAATAAAGAAACCTAGTGTTTTTTTTTTTTTTTTTTAAAGAAACAAGTAGACAGAATAGAAAAAAGAAAACTAGTGTTAGTGTTAGATTTGTAACTATACATTAAGATTTACCGCCATATATTCACAATTTACGTTTATATATTCAGACTTATAACTATGTATTCAGATGTACTTCTATATATTCAGACTTCTAACTATATATTCAGATTTACTTCTATATATTCAGATTTATAACTATATATTCACAATTTACGTTTATATATTCAGACTTATAACTATATATTCAGATGTACTTCTATATATTCAGATTCACTTCTATATATTCAGACTTATAACTATATATTCAGATTTACTTCTATATATTCAGATTTATAACTATATATTCAGATTTACATTTATATATTCAGACTTATAACTATATATTCAGATTTACATTTATATATTCAGACTTATAACTATATATTCAGATTTACTTCTATATATTCAGATTTATAACTATATATTCAGATTTATTTCTATATATTCAGAATTACTTCTATATATTCAGACTTATAACTATATATTCAGATTTACATTTATATATTCATACTTATAACTATATATTCAGATTTACATTTATATATTCAGATTTTTATATAATTATTTCCTGTTTGGCACCTCATAATATATATATATATATATATACAGGTGCATCTCAATAAATTAGAATGTCGTGGAAAAGTTCATTTCAGTAATTCAACTCAAATTGTGAAAGTCGTGTATTAAATAAATTCAATGCACACAGACTGAAGTAGTTTAAGTCTTTGGTTCTTTTAATTGTGATGATTTTGGCTCACATTTAACAAAAACCCACCAATTCATCTCAACAAATTAGAATATGGTGACATGCCAATCAGCTAATCAACTCAAAACACCTGCAAAGGTTTCCTGAGCCTTCAAAATGGTCTCTCAGTTTGGTTCACTAGGCTACACAATCATGGGGAAGACTGCTGATCTGACAGTTGTCCAGAAGACAATCATTGACACCCTTCACAAGGAGGGTAAGCCACAAACATTCATTGCCAAAGAAGCTGGCTGTTCACAGAGTGCTGTATCCAAGCATGTTAACAGAAAGTTGAGTGGAAGGAAAAAGTGTGGAAGAAAAAGATGCACAACCAACCGAGAGAACCGCAGCCTTATGAAGATTGTCAAGTAAAATCGATTCAAGAATTTGGGTGAACTTCACAAGGAATGGACTGAGGCTGGGGTCAAGGCATCAAGAGCCACCACACACAGACGTGTCAAGGAATTTGGATACAGTTGTCGTATTCCTCTTGTTAAGCCACTCCTGAACCACAGACAACGTCAGAGGCGTCTTAACTGGGCTAAGGAGAAGAAGAACTGGTCTGTTGTCTAGTGGTCCAAAGTCCTCTTTTCAGATGAGAGCAAGTTTTGTATTTCATTTGGAAACCAAGGTCCTAGAGTCTGGAGGAAGGGTGGAGAAGCTCATAGCCCAAGTTGCTTGAAGTCCAGTGTTAAGTTTCCACAGTCTGTGATGATTTGGGGTGCAATGTCATCTGCTGGTGTTGGTCCATTTTGTTTTTTGAAAACCAAAGTCACTGCACCCGTTTACCAAGAAATTTTGGAGCACTTCATGCTTCCTTCTGCTGACCAGCATTTTAAAGATGCTGATTTCATTTTCCAGCAGGATTTGGCACCTGCCCACACTGCCAAAAGCACCAAAAGTTGGTTAAATGACCATGGTGTTGGTGTGCTTGACTGGCCAGCAAACTCACCAGACCTGAACCCCATAGAGAATCTATGGAGTATTGTCAAGAGGAAAATGAGAAACAAGAGACCAAAAAATGCAGATGAGCTGAAGGCCACTGTCAAAGAAACCTGGGCTTCCATACCACCTCAGCAGTCCCACAAACTGATCACCTCCATGCCACACCGAATTGAGGCAGTAATTAAAGCAAAAGGAGCCCCTACCAAGTATTGAGTACATATACAATAAATGAACATACTTTCCAGAAGGCCAACAATTCACTAAAAATGTTTTTTTTTTATTGGTCTTATGAAGTATTCTAATTTGTTGAGATGTCAATTGGTGGGTTTTTGTTAAATGTGAGCTAAAATCATCACAATTAAAAGAACCAAAGACTTAAAGTTCTTCAGTCTTATTTAATACACGAGTTTCACAATTTGAGTTGAATTACAGAAATAAATGAACTTTTCCACAACATTCTAATTTATTGAGATGCACCTGTGTGTATATATATATATATATATATATATATATATATGTGTGTGTGTGTGTGTGTGTGTGTGTGTGTGTGTGTGTGTGTGATCCAAGATGGCGGCACAGTCAGACGCAGCGGCTACTCTGGGTCCCAAAGACGGTGCTTTTATGTCTTTTAATGTCGTCTGTTCGTCTCCGAATAGTGTAAATCTACTGCTAACTCATAAGGAAATCACTCCAAAATACATCTATGATCGCCAAAGCCTTTTGGATATCGGCAACGCATACAAACACCAACTCTCGTCGGCGGCTACTGAGAAGCTACGAGGCCTTTGTTTACTGTTGAAGCCGGACCTTGAGGCCGCGGCCTCACCTACTGACGCTACCCGCACAAGGCGGCATCGCAAGCGGTGTGAGAGAGGATGGAAGCGCGGTAAGCGCGGAGGTATACGAGCTAGACTAAGGGCTAACCCCACAAGACCGGCTCTTCCAACACTCATGCTCTCAAACGTTCGCTCTCTGGAAAACAAACTGGACTTAATTCAACTCAGTCGGTCTACACAGCATGAGGCAAGGGATTGTTGTGTGTTTGTTTTCACTGAAACATGGCTAAACGACAACATCCTGGACTCCGCCATTCAGCTGCACGGGCTAACTTGCTACCGAGCGGACAGAGACTCATCACTGTCTGGTAAGACTCGCGGGGGTGGCTTGTGTGTGTATATCAACAAAGAATGGTGTAACAATGCTGCGGTAGTGACAAAACACTGTTCATCACTGGTGGAGTTTATGTTTGCAAACGCTAAGGACGTGCTTTGTGAACTGTACAGCGCCATCAGCGAACAACAAACAAATAACCCTGATGGCTTTTTCATCATAGCCGGTGACTTCAACCACGCAAACCTAAAGACAGTTTTGCCAAAGTTCTACCAACATGTGAACTTTGCAACAAGGGGAAACAACACACTGGACTTTGTTTACACAACAGAAAAGAACGCATGCAAAGTTGAACCCCGCCCCCACCTCGGGTACTCGGACCACATCTCTGTTATGCTAATCCCAGCATACAGACCACTTCTCAAACTTGCCAAACCGTTTCAAAAGCAGATCACGGTATGGCCAGACAATGCCACCTCAGTACTGCAGGACTGCTTCCAGGACACAGACTGGAACATGTTTAAAGAGGCGGCCACCTACAACAACCACACAGACCTGCACGAGTACACGGAAACTGTGACTGTTTACATCAAAAAATGCATAGATGATGTGACAGTCACCAAGACCATCACCACACGTGCAAACCAGAAGCCATGGATGACAGCAGAGGTTCGTGGGCTGCTAAAGACCAGAGATAAAGCATTCAGATCAGGAGATAAAGCAGCCCTCAAAACAGCAAGAGCCAACCTGTCCTGTGGCATCAAAAAGGCAAAACGGTCATATGCTCAAAAAATCAACAATCATTTCACAGACAGCAGAGACACACAGAGCCTGTGGCAAGCCATTCAGACCATCACTGACTACAAGCCTCCGCCACAGGCCTGTGATGATGACACATCCCTCCCAGATGCACTCAACCACTTTTATTCACGGTTTGAAATACAGAATGACACACCTGCACAAAAACTGCCCACACCTCCCAATGACCAGGCACTCTGTCTGTCTCCAGCCGACGTGAGGAAGACCCTATCCAGGATTAACCCATGCAAGGCTGCGGGTCCTGACAACATACCTGGCCGTGTACTGAAAGACTGTGCTGAACAGCTGACAGATGTCCTAACAGATATCTTCAACACCTCGCTGAGCCAGGCAGTCGTCCCCACATGTCTCAAATCCACAACAATCATACCGATACCAAAGAAATCACCTGTGTCCTGTCTAAATGACTACCGTCCCATAGCACTGACTCCAATCATGATGAAGTGCTTTGAGAGGTTAGTCATGCACAACATCAAAACCAGCTTCCCCAACACACTCGATCCGCTCCAGTTTGCATACCGCCCAAACCGCTCCACGGACGATGCAATTTCCTCCACCCTCCACCTGGCTCTTACCCACCTAGAAAATAAAGACTCCTATGTTAGAATGCTGTTCATTGACTTCAGCTCAGCATTCAACACAATAATCCCACAACAACTCATCAACAAGCTAAACCTGCTGGGCCTTAACACCTCCCTCTGTAATTGGATCCTGGATTTTCTAACTGCAAGACCTCAGTCAGTCCGTGTTGGCTGCAACACCTCCAGCACTACCACACTGAGCACAGGTGCCCCACAAGGCTGTGTGCTCAGCCCGCTGCTCTTCACGCCGCTGACCCACGACTGCACTGCCAAGTCCAGCTCCAACCACATCATCAAGTTTGCTGATGACACAACAGTGGTAGGTCTCATCAGCAACAATGATGAAACGCACTACAGAGAGGAAGTGGCACAGCTGGCTGAATGGTGTGGCACTAACAACCTGTCCCTCAATGTGGAGAAGAGGAGGTTGTGATGGACTTCAGGAGAAACTCTGTTGACCACCCCCCACTGACCATCGACAGCTCGACTGTGGAGAGAGTCAGCAGCACTAAATTCCTGGGGGTGCACATCACAGAGGATCTCACCTGGACCACCAACACCATGTCACTCTCCAAGAAGGCACAACAGCGCCTACACTTTCTCCACCGGCTGAAAAGAGCAAGTCTCCCTCCACCCATCCTCACCACTTTCTACAGGGGCACCACTGAGAGTGTGCTGACCAGCTGCATCACTGTCTGGTACGGGAACTGTACTGCAGCAGACCGCAAGACCCTCCAGCGGACAGTGAACACAGCTGCAAAGATCATCGGTGCCCCTCTCCCCTCCATCCTGGACATTTTCCTTACACGATTCTCCAGCAAAGCCAACAGTATCGTGAAGTGGGCCTGTACAAACCACCTGTAGTAACACACTCTCCTCCTCTATGCGCACTAGACACTTTTCACACACACTGCTGTGTGTACACAATCCCACAAAAGACTACATATATGTATGTTTACATGCTCATGCACTACAAATCATCCTGCACTGCTCCCCAGCCAGCTGCTTGACTCACAATGTTTCTCTTTGCACATGTTCAGTATTTATCTGAAGCATTCATATAGTTTGTATAGTTTGTAGTTTTTAGTTTATGTATAGGTAAACATTTATATATATTTATAGTCAATTTATAGTCATCTATCAGTAGTTTAGTTGTGTATAGGTTTATACTGTTTTACTTCATTGTTGTAAGTCTGTATTTATGTAGCATCGTGGTCCTGTGAGGCACGACATTTCGTTCCACTGTATGTCCCCACATGTAGCAGAATGACAATAAAGCTCAACTTGACTTGACTTGACTTGATCTTACCATTTTATACCCCTGACAATTGTTATAATTTTCTTTTATATTGAATTTTGCATGTTTATTAGCTGGTGTAGGCCCATTTACAATGTAGTTATGTTTTCTTATTTTTCATATTCATTCATACAGTATATTCATTATGACATTCTTTTATGGTTTTATTACATTACATTCATATTAATGTATTACACATATACTCAGTTACTCAGATTGTTAGACTTTTATCTTAGTTTTAGCAGAATATGTCCAGCTTGGATATTGTATCCAGTTTTCAACCTTTCTTTAATTTTCATATTTACACTTAATCATCCGTAATCAGTATCACTTATACTTATGATAATTGATTTTTAATAAACTACACTTTTACGGAAAGACTTTGTCTGCCTGGATCTCTTCTCGGTGCATCAGTTTTGGTGTTTCCGTCCGGTTCTCATCAATTGGGATCGGTTGATTGGTGATGCAGCACAAGGTGAGAAAGAGAGGTGAGTAAATTGTATTCCTGCTCTGCTGTGTTCTGGGTTGCTGTTGTGTGACTGTTTGAGTTTTCTTGGGATACACCTGAGGAGCAGGGTTCTTTCAATTTTGGCTGCAGACAAAGAAAGAACGCCAGGCTCGGTAGACCCATTGGGTGCCATCCATATCAAATGTTTAAGTAGTTAAGGAGTTAATATGTCTTTTAATGTAGCATATTAAGGGATGTGCACTGGGGGTCACTAATTAGAGAGCTCTCGTGGGAAGGTAACTGAAATTAGGTTGCGAAAGAACAACCAGTGCCGGGCATCGTTTGTAAAGTCTGTGATGCCTATGGTATAGTCAGTGCTGGATTTTTGGTCAGGTGTACGCTCTCAGTCACAACAGACGCCCAACCTTGCTGTTGAAAATTTTTAAATTGAGATACAGCAGTCAGTATTCGAGATACGGATATACAGATACGGTGTTTAGATACGGTGAAAGAACTGGTTGTTCTTTCGCAACCTAATGCACAATGCTTAAAGCTGTGGTAGCAATAGCAGGCAGAGATGTCATGGACACCTCCGCAAACAGAGGTCTCCAATTGGCTGGAATTCTTCTTCCAAAGGATGATAATTCTGAGTCTGAAGGCTGAAGACTGATTTGAATCCAAAACCATCCAGGGTGCCGTCTCTTTTCGTGTTATCATGAAGCTGGAAGTAGTAATAATGTGACAACTTAAATTAACATGAATGCCAAATTTTCTAAAAAACAAAAACAAAACAAAAATAAACACCTTTTTTTTTTTTTTTTTTATTCTCAACACAGCAGCTGTTCTCCCGCAGCCTCACTTCCACTGCAGGAACTGAAACTGATTTTGAACGCACACAGACACACACACAAACACACACACACACAGAGATGAGAGAGTTTGTGAAATGAGTTGACAAACTTGCTAGAGCCTTAGAAGATCGACTTGAACTTGAACTCAAACAAATGGATCTGCAAGGCTTATCTGCTTATCTGGCTCTAGTGTCTTTACACACAGTCGAAACCAGTACCTCTCCAAACTGAATCTCTCAGGAAACCTTTTTGGGTAGAACTTTGGGTCAAGTTAGTATTGGTATTGGAATGGATATTTTGAATCAGTTGGAAGCTGACATTGACAGTTAATTGGTAAAGCATTCTCCTCTCCAATGACGGTACTGAACAAGACTAGTGTCCTATATGAGGTGTCAGTGCTGTGGTGCAAACATCTGCTGAGTTCACAGAATCTCCAATTCTGCAGCATTTCTCACAAATGTTTCCTGATTTTTGGTCTGTTTCTAAACTTGATGTTGGCTTGTGCACAATTAAACCTCTCGTGTTTTTCACTATCCACATAGACTAGAAGCAGAGAGAGCTGCACAGGAAATTATTAGTTAGTTGCACAGTCAATAAGATCAGGCACACCATCACGTAATCATACAATATTGTGATGACATTCTTCTCGCCTCGCCCGATGAGACCAGCCACCTGAAGGTCCTCTCTCAGCTTTTGAGGGCTCTTCATGAGGTTGGATTTTTTATTAAGCAAACAAAAGGCTCAATTGTTTAAGACTGAATTGAAATACCTGAGTCAAAACATGAGACGACATGGTAAGAGACCACTTCCTGAAAGACTGAATGCAACTGCAACTTCGACTAAGCCTCATACACTGTAAAAAATGAATCATGAGTCTTGTAATTTTCATTTAAAAAATTACATAATAATTAGATAATTAAATAATTTGATAATTTGATAATTAAAAATAGTGAGTATATTTCATTAAATAAATTGTGATTCAGTGTTGTATAGAAAAATATTGAGGACTTTTTACTAATAAAACCAAGAGATGTGTTTTCCTCATTTTTTTTAAAGGAAACTTAAGCAGTTTTGCGGCTTGGATTAAGGAACCGATTAAACTAAAAAAAAATAAGGAAAGAAGGCTACCTATTTATTTTAAGAGAATTAGCTCAATTTTGCAGTTTTATTTTAGAAGTGATTGCTAGTTCCCAGCATGCTTTGCATATGGCTGGATATGGAGAGTAATTTTTGAAATTAAATGCTATTTTATGTTTTTGAGTGAAGGGAAACATGTATTAATGTTTAATGTTCAGTTATGTTTGACATTTGAAAGAGTTTCTGTTACATTGAAGTTTCCATTGTGCAGAAGAGTAGAGCTTATGGTTATGGATACTACTCCTCTAAAAGATTAAGCCTTGTTCAATGAGCAGCAGCTTTGCTAGTGCTTGTGCAGCACTTTCCAGTATTTCTCAAGTATTTTCTTACTTGAGCTGTTTGGCTGTATACAGTCTTTTAAATGTACAAAATATCTCAAAGTCAAATACAAACAGGCCTCACTCAAAATCACAGACTTTTGAGAATCAGCTTAAAATAAATGAGCACATTTCACAAATTATATTAAATTCATTGTGTCATAGATTAATTAATTTAGGAGATTTTACATGATTTATTCAGGTAGATTACATTAAAAAAACAAGCCTTAAAAACTACTGAAAATATTAAGTGTAATATTGTTACCATAATTTAAGTAAATAGCCTGTTCCATTTTTTTTTACAGTGTACTGTTACTAGTCTTAGATCCGTTTTGGGTTTGTTCAATTTCAGCAGAATTTACATTTCTGACTTTTCTGATTTGGCTAGACCTCTTACAGAAACTCTTACTTAATCGCCTCTGATACTCCAATTAGTCATCAACCACTGATAAAATAAATAATTGAAATACGTAGAAGGATGACACCAAATTGTATTTGCGGTTTGTAAAGTCACAGTCACAGCACTTTCAGTGACTAGTTTTCAAAGGGGATCTCCCCACAAGACAAAGCAGCAAAAGAAGCTGCAGACATAGCTGTGGTTTCCTCTGTGGACCCAGATTGTGTAGGCTTTGAATCTTAAGGCGGATACACAGGAGTGGTGTCAGAAAGTAATTGTTGTTATTGAGCTGAATTGATTGATTTGTACCACAGGATTGCACATCAAGGGGTAGCAAAGACGCATGCTATGTTACAACAAACCTACCTGGGGCCTCATTTATAACTGCTGCGTACGCACAAAACCTGCCCTGAAAGAGACGTACGCCACTTCCTACGCAAAAGGTGGGATTTATAAAAACAAACTTGACGGGAAATTTTGCGCACCTGCACGCAAACTCTGACCCATGCGAACGAACTCTTTTTTGAATATTTTGATATATTTATTCTAAAACATAACAAGGATATTGGATGACTTTTAGCAATAAAAAAAATAATGTTTGGCACAAATGGCATTTATAGTCCATATCTCATATTTCCTTAATGCCTTGTACTTTTGACAGTGTTAAACATGGTGTCACGTGGATGGGAATATGCATTGATATTATATGCAGATGAGGTTATGCATAGTAAAACTAGGCGTTGTAAGCTCCATATATGGTGTTTTCTGGGAGGAGACAGGGTGGAGATGCATGTATGCACAATCTTCCCCTGACTGGGATTTATAAAGGGATTTTTGCCTAGGTTCCGGCGGATGCATGGTTTTATAAATCTGAAAACTTTTGTGCGTACACAAAATTGAGCTTTTGCGCCTACATACACTTTTAGGATGGAATCTACAGAGAGTTTTATAAACGAGACCGCTGGTTTTGGCCTGATATGATGATGGATGTCAAAGATAAACTTGCCAGATGCATTCATTGTCTGCAAACAAAACCAAAATTTGGTAAGGGAAAAATGCCAATTGGCCATGGTCCTCGTCCCACTGGACTATTTACTCATTTATTTCTTTACCATCTGATCATGATACAAGTATGTACTTGTTATTGTGTGTAATTTTCCAGATGGGTCAAAGCTTTTCCCTTAAAGACTGCTATGGCAGAAAAAGTTGATCCTAAGAGAATTTTTTTTTTCGAGATGGAGAATTTGTGAGTCACTTGATAGTGATCAGGGAACTCATTTCACAGGCAAAGTTCTAAAGACATGCATGAAAATTTAAGGGGTCAACCAGAAGTTTCATGTTCCCTATAGGCCTCAATCTAGTGGAATGGTCGAGTCCCAAAACAAATCAATTAAAATGGCCCTGAGAACCAAATTGAGTGAGTACGATGGTGGATGGCTTAAATACCTCCCATCAGTTCTCATGGCTATGGGGTCAACTCCAAAGTGTACGACAGGATTGTCACCATTTGAAATTTGTATGGGACGACCAATACAATACTCCGTTGTTACGAGCAGGTCCGTCAGGCCCATCGAAAGATACTTTGCAAGAATATCTGAAATTGTTGACAAATTCGCTGAAAGATACTTATTTCATTGCTCTCAGGACTTAGAAGGCGAAATATCTTGCCAATGTAGCCTTTAAATTAAAAGCACAAAATCTATACAAGTGGGGGACACAAAGTTTTATTGAGAAATTTGGGATTTTTGGGCCCATGTCCTCTCGTTATACAGGTCCTTATCCAGTGTTGCTGACAAGTCCAACTTCTGTGCCTTTTGAAATCGAGCCAAGCTTGACTTGATGGATGCATTTAATGCAAGTTCAACTCTTTCCTGCTGAAAGCTCTATTAACACAGACAATATAAACGTTAACTGATGCTATGATTCCTGCTAACCTTTGTTGTTGTTTTTTTTTAGTATTATTACAGGAATAATGTTCTTATCTTCCTTTGCAGGTTCCAGAATGATGTGCATGAATTTGGTGTTGCTGTGATGTGAACCTGATAAGGAATAACTGTGTCTATGTTGTTATTTTGTTGGGAAGTGTGTGTGAGTGATGGTGCACCAAGGCAGACAAAATCCCATAAACAGCTGTTCAAATGTTAAATTTCCTAAGTGGGCCCACAATATGAATTATGCCTAACAAAAATAATGTCCATGGATGACTTTGGTTAACTATCCTGGCATGGGTTATTATTGTGGCAAAAAGAAACAGTGCCATATCTGCGTGGTGTATAACTTGGGAAGGCTTGTCCTGTCTACTCACATTTAACTTCACTTTTCTCCTCATCACAGGATGTCTTGATGGATTTCATCAACCAGGAGTGATCTTATCTTAAATGTATGCTAACAAAAGACTTACTTTTAAATTTTTCTCTCTCAGGTAGAAGCAGTTCTTAGGATGTTCATGCTACTAATCCGTGCACTGATGTATTGTAGGGAAACTGTAGGGGAAACGACAATGCTGTTGTCTTGTTTTGCTTTTGTTGTTTTTGTCTCTGTCTGCTCCTTCTTCTATCTGTCCATCATATATATATATAGGTACTGTATGAGTAGATGCTATGAGGAGATTACATGAGGCTTCTCCATAGAACTAAATTGCGGTTCTGAATGACATCTGAAGACCATCTGAGTGGCATACTGTGGAAAGGTGGGACACCCTGACTGAGTGATTTCACACAAGGCGTGCCTTTAATCCTGGCAGAGGCGGAAGAGTCCCTTAGGGGGACCAACGTGGAGAATGAGCAAACTCAACTGGTGGCTTAAAGTGGTCATCGGATGCAAAATTCACTTTACAAGTTGTTTGAACATAAATGTGTGTTGGAAGTGTGTGTACACATCCATCCTATAATGATAAAAATCCTATTTTAAAATCCCCTTTCTCAAATCAGGCTGTTCTGAGATTCCTGCCAGAATGACGTAGTTCTGCACAGGCCCCTCCCACAAGAGTTGATTGACAAGACCGTCTTACCTTAGACCCACCCTGAGTGAGCTGAGAGCCGTCCGCCATTGTGTCGACGTCAGCGCAGGGGAAGACAAGATGTCTCCGATTAAGTAATTGAAGTGTTTAGTTGTTGGATGTAATAATGAATATAGCAGTCATCATTTACTCCTGACATCTGAGCCGCTGAAGACGCTGAGGATTAATGTTACTTTCATTTTGAAGTGAATGCTATGATCCCCGATCTGCCTAAATGTGTCTATGTTCGTCTGAATCATTCGTGATCCAGCTTTATCTACAGAAGGAGTATAAGGGTTTTAATGAATCTTTGCAAATCACCTTTCCTAATAATGTGCTAGTTTCGCAGCTGAAGTTTACTATGCTCCATAGATATATATACCTAGATGCCTCATTATGGACTGTTTCTATGGGTCGTGATACATAAGCCATCCGCCATTTTTGGAACGGTCTGTGAATCTTTGAGCGCACTGTGTGCGTCTACAACAGCAAGTTAAACGCTTGTATATCTTTGAATATTCATTGATTATTATGATGAATGCGAGATGGCTGACGCGTCAACTTATCTGGAGCGGTCGAATAGGGAATCTACACATATCTATGGTCTGCTGGTCACTCCAGAAGAGAGGGGCGGAGTCAGCAGAGCTCATTAGCATTTAAAGCAACATGGACTAGATCAGAGTGCTGAAAACAGAGCTGATTTTGACAGGGTAAAGAAGATGTTTTTTACACTACCATTGAGAAATTTTAACCAAAATACGTTATAGACTTTTCATTAAGACCCTAAAGAATCATATCAACTTGTGTAAAATGGGCATCCAATGACCCCTTTAAAAGCCCACTGTTTGCTCCAACTGATAAAGAAAGGATTGACAAGCATATCAATGCTTAGCAATGAAAATAGGAATGCACTGCAGCAGAGAATGATAAAACCTGCTTAATGCTAAAAGCAGGACAAAATAAATTATTTGATTCAATTAGTGCTGATTTAAATTTCATGATGTAATTTGCTAGGTTCATTTCACTCCCCCCCCTTACTTTACCATTACAGATTAAATCAAATTTCATTGAAAGAAATTCTCTTGGAGGCTGTGGTAAATCCTCAACCCAGCAATAGTCCGGGGGAAGTCAGGGGTCAGGTTCTATTTAGAAGTCCTCGTCTGGCCATCCTGGTGAAGATTTCCAGTTAATCCATTTATGCTGGCTGGGGTTACAGAGGTACCCACATCCTTACCAAGTCTTTCTGAATCAGTCTTTCTGAATCAGTTATAATAGGCTGAATTCTAAAATTTTTTGTATTGTGTTGTATTGTGACATTTTAAATTTTTGCTGTTTGGTGAGTCTCTAAAGACTCAAGTGGGGGATTGGTGTAGGCCCATTTACAATGTGGTTATGTTTTCTTATTTTTCATATTCATTCATATAGTATATTCATTATGACATATTCTTTTATGGTTTTATTACATTACATTCATATTAATGTATTACTCATATACTCAAATATTATGCATTTATATTCATAATTCCAGTTGTACACATAGTATATTTCCTTCATTTGACATATAAAGGTACACCCTGTTATGTTCCAGTTATGTTGGAAACTCATTCTTTATGCGTAATTTTTTTTATATATGCACGGATGTCACTCGGTTTGTTTTCTTGGTATTAAGCACTCCCTTCTAAGTTGATATGATATTTAGCCTAGTGATATTTGAAGATTTCCAGAGCTTGCTGTTTCTGCTCAAAAGGTGTAAAAACCACAACAATCTCCTGTGACACTGTTAACCTCGCTCTGACATTCTCTAAATAAGGGGAGGGAAAGGAAAATAGTAGGTAAATATTTTTAACATTTTGCTGATCAGACGAGAATATTCTATGACCTATGAAGACGTAGGTCTCTGGTCTATATAATGCCCCTTCAATTGGCATCTTTAATCTTTCCTCTTAATAATCTTTTTGAAGATCTCCATCTCTCGGCTTTTGAATATTACTCAGATCAGATTACTCAGATTGTTAGACTTTTATCTTAGTTTTAGCAAATATGTCCAGCTTGGATATTGTATCCAGTTTTTAATCTTTCTTTAATTTTCATATTTTAACACTTAATCATCTGTAATCAGTATCACTTATACTTACAATTGATTTTTAATAAACTACACTTGTACAGAAAGACTTCGTCTGCCTGGATCTCTTCTCAGTGCATCATTAGCCAAAACATTTTCTGGGAAGAAAAATAAAAAAAAAAAAAACTTTGTGCCTTCTGACATTAAATGGGTGCTTAATATAAACTTATAAATTTTAATATGTGTGCGTATGGCTTTAAATTGCACTGAACAAAAAAATAAATATATAAAAAAATAATTTTGGACTGGCTTTATAATGTTATAAAAATATATATTTAAATGTAATATAATTTAAAGCATCTTGGTAGACTGCAAACAGGTTTTGAACAGAAAAAAAGAATGTGTAATTTTGTTTCATGCTAATAAAGTATATTTTTTTTAAAAACTAGATCATTAAAAATAAAATAAATCAAGGTTTTTGTTTTTTATTATTAATTACTCAAGCCTACAAGTTCTCAATTAAAATCAAAAGGGATTTGAAATGAGGTTACTGGACTTTAAGTTACCACAAGATGTTAAGATCTTGTTCTTGATCTGAATACAATACAATGAAACACCAATAACTTTTATTAAGCACCAAATAATCATATGGATCAACTCAAGAACTTTATGAATCTTTTAGTCCACTGAAGAACGTTTAAGGGTTTTACCTTCTAAAATCAGCACTATAAAAAAAAAAAAAAATTTTTTTTTTAAAAAAAAATCCACATTATGCTCATTTAAGACATGAAGAAATAATCTTTAAACTTGATTTGCAAAAAGCATTTATTTTAATTTATTAGGACCTAACAGTTATTCAAACTTTATTATTTGAACAAAGAACAACAAACAATTCTTCATGTAAAACACTGGTTGAGGATCTGAAGGTGTATCAGGTGCATCACATGACTGCACAGCTGGCGTCCTGACTGTGTCTCTGAGCCTGAAACACACACACACACACACACACAGATTACTGATCATTCACATGAGACGACTGAATGAACTTGAGCAGAACACAAACACGCTGCAGTATCAACGAGACCACATTCAAGCACAGCAGAAAGAACAAAAGGAGAGACAAACCTGACAAGTTAAAAACCACGCACTTGCATGTACCAGCCTAAAAAAAAGCAGTTTGTGATGGTAGATTTATGATACCATTATTGTCAGAACTTATTGCAGACTAAAAATGTCAGTCTTTCAAGTAAGTTCGACCTCTAGTAGATAAAAAAAAAAAAAATAATGCCTGCTCAGTGACGACAACAGTAATAATAATAATAATAATAATAATAATAATAATAATAATAATAATAATAAATTTAAATGATGGCAAAAAGATGTATAAAACATCAGGTATATAAAATTGCTAATTAAATGAAAAGTTAAATATAAAATTAATATACAAATATATACCAAAAATAGAATTAAAATGCCAACAAATAAAAATAAATACACAATATAAGAAAACAATACATAAAATGACTGAATACATAAATAAAAACAAACAAATGCATAAAATTTTAAATAAATATTAAAAACAATATATTTTATATAAATACACAAATACATTTACGATACATATACAGAATATAAACCCGCAAAAAAACAACAATATAAATAATAAAACAATACATAAAATGACAATTAGACATGTGCCGGTATTCGGTGTCGTCTTTATTATTTATTGCATGAGTAAAACAGCACACACACCTCTGCTGGCTCGTTCTCTAACTAAGCATTTTTTATTTTACCCCACAGCGCCCCCTAGTCGGCAGAAACAGTACTGGGGGTTCAACCCATGTAAAACAACATGTAGTTCAACTACATAGATTATCCCACATCTCCCTTTTTAACAGAGAAAACAGTCCAGACATATCTCTGACATTTACTCTTGGTAAACATTACTTAGAACTCACTCAGTATTAACCAAAAACAATGAACAACATTACCTGAATACTGTTCCCCTCTTGATTACAAAGAAAAAAAAGAAAACATTTTAACAGGTTATCTATTTTCCTTTTTGTTTACAACAGTATAACAACATTCCCTGTTTTATTCCTGGGAGCAAACTGCCTGACTGAAAACTGTCCACTAAAGCTACAGCAGAATGACCACAAATCCAGTCTTTTAGGTTTCACAACTGGCCTCCCAGACCTGGTTCTAGTTACTGGTCCTTTTGGACTGATGGAGGATGTTTGAGCTGCCAATGTGGTTTGTGTCTCTATATTGTTTTCGGGTATTTTGGAACCGCCTGGGTGTCACACCCACTCTCCTTCACATCCATAGGGATGAGCAGATGACGATTCCTGCCAACAGTTCCTTGAGGCCCATCTACTAGGTAAGAACGTGGTGTTGAATGTTCTTCAGTTCCTGACACCTTTTGATCCATGACCCACACCTGATTGCCAGGCAAGAGCTTGCTCAGGTCATGCACTCGATGTCCTTTGTTGAAATATTTCATGTCTGCACTTCTTTTCTCCCTCTCGCAAACACGTAGGGTGATGCTATCAGGTAGTGAAGGGTCCAGCAATCTTGGAAGGGTAGGCACCGTAGTGCGAAGACGGCGTCCCATAAGCAGCTGGGCTGGGCTGTACCCATTTTTCAAAGAAGTTGACCTGTACGACAGTAAAGCAAGGTAAGGATCCTGTGCTTTTTTGAGAAGGTTTTTCACAGTCTGTACAGCCTGCTCCGCCTCTCCATTACTGCGTGGATGCTTTGGGCTACTGGTGACATGTTTAAATCCATACACAGCTGCAAAATCCGAGAAAATGCTGGATGAAAACTGTGGTCCATTATCGCTCATTAATATCTCTGGAATGCTGTGGTGTGCAAAGATTGATTTTAGGTGCGTAGCGACATCAGCAGAGCTGGTAAGTGAAAGATTTGCCACCTCCACGTACCGTGAATAGTAATCCACAACTAAAAGGTATGTTTTCCCTTTCAGGACAAACAGATCTGTCCCCAGCTTTTGCCAGGGCCACTCAGGAAAATCTGTTGGGATCAATGGTTCAGTATGATTGGTGCGCTCTTTAACGCAAGCATGACATTTCAGGACCAGCTCGTTCAACTGCTGGCTGAGTCCTGGCCACCATACGCTCTGCCGTGCAGGTTCCCTGCATTTAGCTACTCCTTGATGCCCTTCGTGGAGCTTGGCAAGGACATCATTCCGCAAAGCAGATGGGATAATGAGTCTCGTACCTTTTAGAAGATCATCATGGACCGACAGGAAACTAGTTCAGACCAGTAAAGCTTCTCAGCCCCCATGCACCGACTAGTCTCAGGCCACCCATCTTGACACATTTTCATGACAATTGAGCACACATGGTCTGATTTGAGATGCTTTCTCAGGTTGTCCAGAAAGATTTGGCTTGCTGGGAGATGCTCCACGATGTTGTCCACATAAATGTTGGTGCTTTCCATAAACTCCTCATTCAAGTTCTCCTTATCAGCAGGTAGTTGAGCACGCGACAAAGTGTCTGCAGTCCAGAGGCTCTTTCCTGGAACGTGAGAAATCTTGTATGAATAGCACATCAGTCTCATCCGGAAATGCTGGATGCGGGGAGGTAGGGCATTCAATTCTTGCACCCCTAGAAGACTCAACAATGGTTTGTGATCTGTTTCCATCTCGAATGGTTTACCAATCAAGAAGTCACGAAATCTCTCACATGCCCAGGTCAGCCCCAGGGCCTCCTTTTCTACTTGCGCATATCTTTGTTCGACAGGAGTAAGAGACTGTGACGCGTAGGCAATGGGTCTCCATTCATCACCCTCTTTCTGCAGCAGGACTGCTCCCAGTCCATACGATGATGCATCTGCTGATACTTTAATTGGCTTTCTCGCATCGTACAAGGCCAGCATTGGCGCAGATGACAGTCTTCCTTCAGATCTCTAAAAGCTTTGACTTGTGTTTCCCCACAAAACCAACAGTTTTTCTTGGACAGAAGATCTCTGAGGGGTTTATCTTTCTCTGCCAGACGCGGGATGAATTTTCCCAGCTGGTTGACCATACCAAGAAATCTCCTGAGCTCGCTAATATTCGTTGGCTCTGGCATCTCTTAAACTGCCGCCGTTTTAGCTGGGTCAGGTTGCACCCCTGAATCTGCGATAAAGTGCCCGAGAAACTTGACTTGACGTTGCGACAGGGAACATTTGTCAAGGTTGAGGGTAACACCAGCATTTTCTATCTTTTGAAGCACTGCCAGAAGGTGCTCATCATGCTCCTCTTGGGAACATCCCCACACCAGCACATCGTCCATTTGACAGACCACTCTGTCCAGACCTTCAATGACTTCGGTTACCATACGTTTTTGGAAGTGCTCAGGTGCCGATGTGATACCGAAGGGCAAACGATTGAAAAAAATACCGGCCGAAGGGTGTAATAAAGGTTGTCAGCTTGGCAGACTCTTCTACCAAAGGAATTTGCCAAAATCCCATGTTTGCATCAAGCTTGCTAAAAACACTGGCTCCTGCAAGCAATCCCAGTGTTTGTTCAACAGAGGGTACAATAAATTTCTCCCTTTGCACTGATTCGTTGAGCTTTGTTAAGTCAACACAAATTCGTGGGTCACCAGACTTTTTAGGCACCACAACGATGCCTGCACACCACTCCGTGGGCTCTTCCACCCTACTTATAACTCCCATATGCTCCATGTGTTGTAGCTCATTTTTTACTTTTGGCATGAGCGGAAGAGGAATGCGTCGTGGAGTTTTGAGAGAAAACGGGACTGCACCTGGGCTTAGTTTAATGGTGTATGGCCTCCGTAGCAGCCCGAGTCCACTGCATAGCTTTGGATAGCGTTCTTGCAGAGTGTGAATGCTTATGCCATCGACACGTATGACAAGACCTAGTTTAGTGATGGCGGGTCTGCCCAGCAGTGCTGAGTGAAGACTCTTGACAACATACACTTCCTCAGATGTATGCTTGTCTCCTTTCTGCAACAGCATATTTGAAACTCCAATCACATTAAGTAGTGAGCATCCGGGTCCAAGTAGAGGCTTAGTCACCTTTTGGAGTGCTGGTTTGTCGCCACCTTTGAATATCTTGTGAAACACATGGTCTGGCATAACTGTGACATCCACGCCTGTATCAATTTTGAACTGCACATCACAGTCTTTTATTTTAATATCCACCAGCCACAATGAGTTCATCGTGCAATGGGCCGTATTTGCAGTGCTCAGCCAAGGAGTACAGTGCAGTCACAAAGGAGTCAACAGATTCGTTTTCCCCTTGTTTTCTCATGTTGAAACGTGCTCTTTTGTATATTACGTTTTTCTTTACAACAAAGAACGCATGAAAACCCTCCTTCACTGTGTCGTATCGTCGCATCTCATCTTCTGTCAAATTTAATCCCTTTAAAATGTCGTCCGCTTCATCGCCCCATTCAGTACATGAGTGTATTTATTTGATTGTCTTGCGTGGATGTATGAAGGTTACTGGCCTGACGGAAGCGTTCAAACGGTCTAAGCCATCTTTCCCATTCATGGGGTTTGGAGAAGTTAAACTGCTCAGGCGGGTGAATGCTAAATGTAGCACACGGGCCTGGCGCGGGTGGTTCCCCCCCCCCGGCAGCTGCATCACCTGGAGAGCGTTGTCTTTCTGCCACTTGTTTCATGTCTTTTCGACTTGACAAAAACTAATAAAGCTTCACCTTCCCGAAACAAACTTCTTCCACAAGTATCCTATTCTGACACCATGTCATATTTATTATTTATTGCGAGGGTAAAACAGCACACACACCTCGTTAATGTTAATGCATTAACTAAGGTTAACTAATGAGATCTTATTGTAAATTGATAGGCTACCTATTGGTCTTTATAATTCTTTTGCACTTTAATCTGTGTAAATTTTTTAACTTTATACATTTTTTCCTGTACTGGTTTATTGTATTTAAATGTTCAGTTATTTTTGTTATAAGAAAAAGATATTAAACCTGTTATACTGTATTATGACAACACTTTTTTTGCAACTAAATTTCAATATCGTTATAATACCGTACTCTGTGATAAAAGCATTAGCAATTAATCGCAACATGAAAATTTGATACCGGCATATCCTTAATGACAATACAAAAGTAAAAACAAGCAAATACAAGAGATATAAATAAAGAGCAAACAAATATGACTAAATGCATAAAACAAGAACAAAATATTTAATAAAAATAAAAGCAAACAAATAAAATAAATAAATTCATAAAATATGAAAAAAAAAAAAAAAAAAAAAAAACCTAACTCTGCTCAGTGAATTTGTCCTATAACTCCTGTGATAAAGCAAGAAATTGAAATGGGTCTCAGAAAAACGAGCAAATAATTCCTTTTCACATGGACATTTTAAAAAAAAAAAAAAAACGTTTCATTAAAATGAAATAACGCAAAATACTGTTTCACAGCTCAAATCAAGAGGCTAAAACTCTGGAGGCTGTTTAGATGTGAAGAACAGTGTTAGTGTTGAATTCCTGAGCGATGAGGTTTTGAGAAGGTTATAAGAAGCTCGTCAGATGAGACAGATGCGGGTTATAATGCGTTATAACGCTGAAGACGTGTGAGCAGGGCCGGCGCTAGCTATAGGCAGAGCAGGCGATTGTCTAGGGCCTCGGGCTTTGAGGAGGGGCCTCCATAACCGTAACATCCCCTATACAGTCCACCAGTCAAGACGAGCAGAAATATTAGCCTCATTGTTTATTAGGTATAGTTGAATTGTCACTCATCTGCAATTAAACCAATTAATGTTGCAGTTTCAAAGCAGGTCCCGCCATCTGAATGTTTGCATAATAAACACATTCTTCACGTGCTGCGAACTATGCGATGCAAACGGTTAATAGTCACGCAAAGTACAGCTCCTAATGCAGGTGTGCGAGTTGTCTTCCATTTTAGAGAGATTGCAATGTATTGTCTGTCGATCAGTGTCGTTTCTGGACCGTTGACGCACCGCTTTGTATTTGCGCGTACAATGAATGACATCGCGTCGGGAGATGACTAGCAAAATAGCTACAAAAGTAAAAGCAAAGAAGTTTGTATTCAAAGTTAAACAGCAAACACACTATTAGAACAAATTCTGCTGATGATTACCTTACTGCTCTAACATAACACTATAATTTCAGTGTCAACTAACTAGAAAATAACTTTTCTGCTTAGTAGCAATCGTGTCTTTCTCTTCCACTTGATTTGTGTGTGTGTGTGTGTGTGTGTGTATGTATATTATATATTACACATACATACACACACACATACACACACACCTACCTCAATAAATTAGAATGTCGTGGAAAAGTTTATTTATTTTAGTAATTCAACTCAAATTGTGAAACTCGTGTATTAAATAAATTCAATGCACACAGACTGAAGTAGTTTAAGTCTTTGGTTCTTTTAATTGTGATGATTTTGGCTCACATTTAACAAAAACCCACCAATTCACTATCTCAACAAATTAGAATACTTCATAAGACCAATAAAAAAAAACATTTTTAGTGAATTGTTGGCCTTCTGGAAAGTATGTTCATTTACTGTATATGTACTCAATACTTGGTAGGGGCTCCTTTTGCTTTAATTACTGCCTCAATTCGGCGTGGCGTGGAGGTGATCAGTTTGTGGCACTGCTGAGGTGGTATGGAAGCCCAGGTTTCTTTGACAGTGGCCTTCAGCTCATCTGCATTTTTTGGTCTCGTTTCTCATTTTCCTCTTGACAATACCCCATAGATTCTCTATGGGGTTCAGGTCTGGTGAGTTTGCTGGCCAGTCAAGCACACCAACACCATGGTCATTTAACCAACTTTTGGTGCTTTTGGCAGTGTGGGCAGGTGCCAAATCCTGCTGGAAAATGAAATCAGCATCTTTAAAAAGCTGGTCAGCAGAAGGAAGCATGACGTGCTCCAAAATTTCTTGGTAAACGGGTGCAGTAACTTTGGTTTTCAAAAAACACAATGGACCAACACCAGAAGATGACATTGCACCCCAAATCATCACAGACTGTGGAACCTTAACACTGGACTTCAAGCAACTTGGGCTATGAGCTTCTCCACCCTTCCTCCAGACTCTAGGACCTTGGTTTCCAAATGAAATACAAAACTTGCTCTCATCTGAAAAGAGGACTTTGGACCACTGGGCAACAGTCCAGTTCTTCTCCTTAGCCCAGGTAAGACGCCTCTGACGTTGTCTATGGTTCAGGAGTGGCTTAACAAGAGGAATACGACAACTGTAGCCAAATTCCTTGACACGTCTGTGTGTGGTGGCTCTTGATGCCTTGACCCCAGCCTCAGTCCATTCCTTGTGAAGTTCACCCAAATTCTTGAATCGATTTTGCTTGACAATCCTCATAAGGCTGCGGTTCTCTCGGTTGGTTGTGCATCTTTTTCTTCCACACTTTTTCCTTCCACTCAACTTTCTGTTAACATGCTTGGATACAGCACTCTGTTAACAGCCAGCTTCTTTGGCAATGAATGTTTGTGGCTTACCCTCCTTGTGAAGGGTGTCAATGATTGTCTTCTGGACAACTGTCAGATCAGCAGTCTTCCCCATGATTGTGTAGCCTAGTGAACCAAACTGAGAGACCATTTTGAAAGCTCAGGAAACCTTTGCAGGTGTTTTGAGTTGATTAGCTGATTGGCATGTCACCATATTCTAATTTGTTGAGATAGTGAATTGGTGGGTTTTTGTTAAATGTGAGCCAAAATCATCACAATTAAAAGAACCAAAGACTTAAACTACTTCAGTCTGTGTGCACTGAATTTAATACATGAGTTTCACAATTTGAGTTGAATTACTGAAATGAACTTTTCCACGACATTCTAATTTATTGAGATGCACCTGTACATATACACACACACACACACACACAGAGTGGTGTAGTGGAGGGTATACGCAGGTATACGGCGTATATCCATTTCTTAATCCCTTCTGATGCGCAACATTCAGTAGTGTCCTGCATTAGCCAAAATCATGACAGTCCACCACATGAATAGCTAATCCAATCTCATGTGAATAAATGCAAATATTTATATTTATAAATAACATAGAAAACCATTATTTTAAATAACTTTTTTTTCGGTATTTTTGATCAAAAAAAAAAAAAAAAAAATCCAGGCTTGATGAGCATAAGAGATTTCTTTCAAAAACATTAAAAATAGTAATGTTCAAAATTTTGTACTGTATAAGTAAAAATATGCAAAATTTTAAATTAAATGCAATTCCAAACCTTTTTATTTATATGTTCAAAGTGTTTTTTTTTTGTTTTTTTTTTGGGTAGGGGGGCTCCAACACAAATTTAGCCTCGGGCCTCCTAATGTCTAAAACTGGCCCTGCGTGCGAGCAAACATGCAAAGCACAGACGCAGCGAAGCCATCTCACCTGCAGCCCATCAGGACAGAGAACAACATTTCTTTTTCCTTCTCTTGGGCTTTTACAAAACACATGAAGAAGAAACCACATGAATGCAGATGTTGTTTTAGAGCAAACAGCATGTTTTAAAGAAACAGAAAATAACAGATACACATTTATATTCATGCATTTGACAGATGCTTTCGTCCAAAATGACTTGCATTGCATTTAAAGTCTGTGTTTTATGAGTTTATGCAAAACCCGTGATGTTCATCTGCATCATCATCATCTGTTTAAGCTCAGACTCTGATATGATGTGATATGAAGGATTTACCTGTCGGCGCAGGTGAACATCACGGCTCATGATGTTCTCGTCACACTCCAGATCCTCATCAGCTTTACCCTGAACACACACCAGACGAAACTCTGCGGTCTCCTGCGACACACACACAGATGACTAGGTAGATTTAACACATCTCATCCGTCACAGCAGAATAACTGCTGCATGACACTACTTCACACGTCTACAGCGGTCATTATCATCCACTCTCAAATGCAATCAGAAGTTCAGACTTCAGAGGGGAGCAAAACTACAAGCGTTTATATTCACTGAGAACTTCAAGCAATTAATCAATATGACCGATGTTGAATTATACAGATCATGATTTGTTTATTCAATATAATAATAATTATATACCTGTATATGTATATGTGTGTATGTATATGTGTATGTATGTATGCATGCATGTATATTATATATATATATATATATATATATATATATATATATATATATATATATATATATATATATATATATATATATATATATATATATATATGCATATTATAAATAAATGTAATAAATTGAATTAACTAACTAAATAATAATAATAATAATAATAATAATAATAATAATAATAATAATAATAATAATAATAATAATAACAACAACAACAATAATAATAATAATAACAACAACTACTACTATTATTAAACTGTGACTGAACAATAAACACTTTCAAACAATATCTAGGGCATGTATGTAGTCCAGATTAAAATGTAAGAAAGTTTGAAAATAAATAGCCTATTAAGTCTAAATATTTAAGTATTTGGCGCTGTGATGAACACCATAGTGAATACACAAAGCTGAATGGCTGTTTAAATCATATAAACACCTTTCAGAAACAAAGTAGCAAAGCTGCTGTGTTTGCAGGGTTTCCAGGGTAACGGCTGCATTTCTGCTGAGCAGCACCCTCTGCTGTCAGAGAGTGAATGTGCCTCATCCAGAGCGTCTCCGTCATGCGCTTCTCATCTGCTTGTTGTGCTTGTTTACATCAGAGAACACACGCAGTTTACAGCGGTGTTGTGCATTGTGACCAGTTGATGGGAAAAGTATTCTTAAAATGCATTCAAAATTCTAAATAATTTGTAAAATAATTGTTCTCTGTATTTTGAAGTGCCCACGATAACAATATCGTGCATGTTCATTACCGTGATATATCGCATTAATGAACACCGGCACATGTCTACTCAGCAGTAGTGATATGAAGCGCTCACCTCGTTCTGTGGGTTGAGCAGCAAGATGCGTGCCTCTCCAAACGGGCCCCAGGTCTCTTGGCTCCTGAGCACCAGATCGCCCCGGGGCACCTGTTCCGCCGCTGAACCCGCCGCCCAGATCTGAACACACAGCACACAGCGTCAGACGCGGCTCACCGCAGCGCTTTTACCCCGATCTCACTGCGCTCACCGTCAGCGTCTGGCCCGCGCTCAGCACACACGGAGACGGGATCTGGAAGACCACCTCAGGAGCCTCGGCTTCACGCTTCCTCAACACCCAGCCGCCCAGAGACTGATCCTGAAACCATCATCAGCACACGCTCTGATTAACCAGCTCTGGATCATCCCAAACAGACATTACTACCACAGGAGCACCTGAGATAGAAATATTTCTGCACTGAATTACTGCACAAATACTTCGTGATGTTCACTGCAGGGTTATTATTAACTTAACTAAACAATATTTTGTTACCTGGAATTAAAATGTTTACTAAAACAAAATTTAAAAATCTTATTTCACGTATTATTAATTTGTTGAGTTTAACTTACTAAGTACTTGTGAATACCAAACTAAACTTAAAACATAACTATGCAGACATTTAATTAAAAAAAAAAAAAAAAAAAAAAAGAGAAAGCGGTGTTCTTTAAAACAAAACAAAAAAATAAATTTGAAATAATATAAATTGAAAAACAATAAAACGACAACAAATTACTAAAACTTTCAAATTAAAATGAAAACTAAATAGAATAAAAAAATTATCCTGAACAATAAAAAAACCTTACTTTAAAATTAAAATTCTAAAAATAAAAATTCAAAATGAATAAAATGTATAGATTAAAAAAAAACAAAAAAAAAAACTTTCAAATTAAAATGAAAATTGAAAACAAAATCTCTAAATATTACTAAAAATATACAGATAAGTAAATTAAGAGTGACAAACAAAACAACAAAATGAAAACAGAAAATAAAGACAAAAAATTTTAAATATTAATAAAACTACATAGACATTAAAAACTGATAAAAACAAAATGACTAAAATTTACAAATTATATTAAAACACTAAACTCAAAATATTTAACTATATAGACTATTTAAACTATAGAAAATATTTAACTAAATATTTTTATATTTAAAAAAAAATAAAATGACAAAAAGAATCACTATAAAATGAACTGAAAATGTAAAATAAAAATTCAAAATATTAAAAACTTTATAGACAAAAATAAAAAAAATACTAAAACTTTAAAATTAAAAACGGAAATTTAAAAAATATATTTATAATTCAAAATGTTAAAATCATAACTCGATGCTACATGAACACTGGTATGAAGTTACTGTGATATAACAGGACTCCTGAAGATGAAGCTGTACCTTGTCGGAGTTGTTCTTGAGCGTGACGTAGCGGCCGTCCAGGTCGATCTCGTCGATGGACATGTTTCCGCGTGAGGAGGAATGCTGGGAAAGCTTGTAGCTGGGGGACAGTCCTGAACTCGTGCCCTCGTGCTTGCGCTTCTTGGCCCAGTGTTTCCTGACGGGCTGAGCGTGAGTGCGAGAGAGCGTTGCCTGCTGGACCGGACTCGGAGACAGATTCAGTCTGAGAGCCAAAAACACACAGAAACACCCACAAACGCCTCGCTTATTACTTCATGTGAGCTAATGCGTTTTTCACAGCATTTAATACTCTTTGTTAAATGTTAGCTAACAAAATTGCTTCTATTGTCCTCATTTGTAAGTCGCTTTGGATAAAAGCATCAGCTAAATGACTAAATGTAATGGTCGTTTTTTATGTTAGTTCATGGTCAATGAACTAATATTAACAGACACAACTTCTGATTTTAAAATTGTATAAATATTAAAATTGCAATGTTGAAAAATGTTAATTATTATTATTACTACTATTTTTGGTATTATTATTATTATTTAAATTTAAAAGACACATAAAACATGAGGTACATAACATTTTTTTAAATGAACATTTAACCAAAATGTTTAAATAAAACAAAACAAAAAATATATAAATAAAAACAAACAAAAAACAAAAAGCATTTTAAAAGTACTCAGTGCATGAATTAATGTTAACAAATAAAACTTTTGATTTTAAAAATGTATTAAAGGCTGAAATGATCATTATCACTATTATTATATAAATTGCAATGATGCATAAAAACAAGGTATATGAAATTGTAGAGATGCACGGTGACCGGTCTGTTTTGACGTCACACTTACGGCGACTGAATGTATTTGTGTCGTGCCTATGAGGCTCGCGCAGCCTGAGTGAGTGTGAGAGAGACTCGTGCAGAAATCAAAACTAATGAGTGCAACAGCACACACAGAAAATTATAGAAGCATACTGCAGTAGTAAAAAAATAAAAAAAATTATAAAATATGATTTATGTACGCAACACCGCACGAACAAAATGTTTCAACATGATTGCAATGTGATTTTATACAACAGTAGTTCAAAAAACAACTTAAATTACATGACTTACAGTTTAGACACAATATTGACTATTTTTGCTCGATTTCGCTGATGAAAATATTCCAATCAAAGCCACAGTAGAACTGTTTTGTGTCTGCGAGCAACACAGCGGTGTTTCATTACTTAATCCATGTTTTTGAACGAATAAAGTGAGTCAGTGATTCAGTAACCCATTCATAAAGACAGTAGTCACTTGCCTCGTTTCTGAATGAATCAGCCATTTGAACAAATCTGTTGAATCAATGACTCACTCATTCAAACAGTCATTTGCCGCCACCTACTGGTTTGGTTTCATATTTAAAACTATTATTGCATTTTTCCCAACATTTCTTATTTGTATGTTTAAAAATATTTAAAACATTAATCTTATAAAATTCTTTATGCATTCAAAGTTTTGCAGTGTAAATGCATTTATGGCACCTCAGCTTCATCAAACAGTGTGTGTAAATGCATCTGCAGCTTCTGTGTTTGCTGCAGTGGAAAGATGGAGTTTGTTGATACTGATTTCAATTGAATGGTAAAAGCTCTACAGTTTCTTATTATTCAAACTGAATTAATTGAAACAATGTAATAATTTAATGTGAAAGATGAGATTTAATAAGGTTAGTGAAAAATGACAATTTAAGAAACAGTGGGAAATGACATCTGTTTTGTTAAATAGTACAGCAACTCATTTTCAGTTAATTGTTATTTCTACCTCTTTTCCAGTCAGAGAGCACTTTATTTTCAGAGTTGTTTAAGTGAGAGAACATCTGTAACTTTGTCCAGATTGGGGGAATTGTAATAATAATTAATTTTTAATTATGTAAATAATTTTTTTGCATTAAAAAAAAGCATAGATTTTTGTTTGTATATGCTGTCAAACATAGTTTTTAGAAAGAAAATTGGTAAAAATTGGTATCGGCAGGTCACACTTACTAAAAAAAATAAAAATAAAAAAAAGCCAAGAAAATTGCAATCGGTGCATCTCTATAAAATTGTTGAAATGAACATACATATACACACACATATACATATTATATATATATATATATATATATATATATATATATATATACACACATATACACACACACACACACACACACACACACATACATATATATATAATTTTTTTTTTTTGTTTTTTTTTGTTTTTTACGTTACAGAATGTTATTGGGTTGTTGTTGTTTTGTCTGTTGCTCTCTGCTGCTTTATTTTAGGTTATTAGTGGTTCCATTCATCCAGTCACTTTGTTCTCCTGATTGGTTGCCTCACATACCAGTACTTCAACCAATCTCCGTTCTCCAACTGGCTCTTAAAAAGCCTGGTTCAGGGACTGATAGGGAGTCTTGAGACTCACTTTGCGCAATATGCTGGTGATATTCGCGGCTGAAAGACTGGGTTAGGGAAGTAAGCCACGTGGTATACATTTCAACACGTAGGTAACTTGCTGTCTAGAAATACATTAGGTAAGATGGTGCGCGCCAACCTGTGTATTTCTTCTGATTGGGTAGATAGCGTAGTTAGTTAGGGCGTCTTGGACGTAAAAGATTTATTTTCCCACTTTGTTTCAGATCAGGTTAGAAGGAGAAAATTGTGGTTAGTTAGACTGGATTTTGGTTTATTTTTCTTTTAGCCGCACCCATATCCAGTCTTTCGACCTGTTTTTGCACGTGATTTGAAATAACTCTTTTGCAAACATTTTAAATAGCACCATTTCTCGTGCACTTTTACTACTCTTTGTGAATAAATCACATTGCTTATGCAGTATTTCGTTTGTCTCTGTTATCACTCTGGTTGCAACCAGCGCTGGGTATTCAACATACCAATGTCTTTCAAATTCAAGTGTGCGACCCATACACCCCTAGACCACCATTGGGTCGTAACATTTTTGGGGGCTCATCTGGGACATTAAAAGTCCCGTTTTTTTTTTTTTTTTTGGACATTGGTTTGGTTGTGCTCAGCACGGTTGGCAAAGTGATTTTGTTTGTAGTGCTAGTTATCAGCTTCATAGAGTGGACGTTGTCTATTGCTTAAGGTAAATTAGTTGTCTAGTTCAGTACTTTTTTTTTGTATAAAGTATGGTGTCGTTTGATTTGGACTCGTTTATTAGGAATCCGACTCTTGGGGAATTTGATAAATGTCGCAAAGATGATTTGATGCAAATTGCTGAACATTTTCAGATTCTAGTAAGAAAGCAAAACCTTAAAAGAGAAATTCGGCAAGTTATTTATGATCGGTTGGTCGAATTGGTGATTTTTGCTGTGGCTAACGTGGTTCCGGGAGAACTGAATCCTCTCAGTGTGATTGAAAGGTCGTGCGGTCCTGAATGGAGAGATGCAGGGCAGAATAGTGATGCAGCTGAGGGTGAAATGGAAGTTGAACCTAAGGCTGTATTACCACCCTTTGATCCCATATCTCCTGCCTCGACTGATTCGATGGGGAACGGCAGACTTAAGTTACGTCTTGCCAAACTACAGTATGAGGCTCAGGAAAAAGCACGTGCCCATCAAGCTGAGTTGGAGTTACAATTTAAGATTCGACAACTGGAGATAGAAGCTGATAAGCAGGCCAAGCTGAGACAGCTAGACAGAGACAGCTAATGCCGCACGCTTGGCTTCTCCCGTCCTGGTATATCCACAGCTGCTCCGGTGAGTGCATCAGTTGCCTCGCCCAGTTCGCACCATACTGATGTAAGTAAATATATTTCTCATATATAAACAAACATCAATTAAAAAAAAAAAAATAAATAAAAAAAAAAAATATATATATATATATATATATATATATATATATATATATATATATATATATATATATATATATATATATATATATATATATATATATATATATATATATATATATATACATATATATATATACACACACACACACACACAAACTACAATAAATTAACTATAAATAAGCAAACACAAATAAACTAATAAACAAATAATTCATCCATTCAAGTAGAGCTTGGAAAGGATACTCATTTAAAGTTAAATGTGAAAATTAACATTAATATATAACCTTTTGTAACATTATAAAATGTCTTTACTTTCACTTTTGATCAATTTAATGAATTCTTGATGAATAAAAGTAATATCTTGGTAAAAAAATAACCTTAGCCCAAACTTTTGTATGGTAGTTATACATAATAAAAAAACAGAAATAATGCAAAGCATCCACTAAAATTTACTATTTTTCATGAGGAAATTATATATAAATGTATTTGTCACTCACTTTGATCAGTTGAATGCATCCTTGCTGAATACAATTTTCAAAACAAAACGCAAACAAACAGTGTAGATAAGCCAAAAAAACAAAAAAAAACAAAAAGAACTTAAAAAAAAAAAAAAAAAAACTCGCATTTTCATATAAATAAACAAAAATATAAATAAAACAAGTATAGCTTGTAACAGACACTCTTGTTGAGAGTGAAATGTTGAAAGAGTGCTGTACTCACCGTTTCTCCTCTCCCTCCAGCATCTTGCGGTAGGCGTTGATCTCCATGTCCAGCATGAGCTTGACGTCCAGCAGGTTCTGGTGCTCCTCCAGCTGCTCCTGCATCTGCTGCCTCATATCAGCCATCTCCTGCTCCTTCTGCGAGAGCCGCTGCTGGTTCATCAGTCGCTCGCGGTCCAGCATCTGCTCCAGCTCCTGAACACGAGCCTCCAGAGACGCATTCTGAGACACAGACACACCGAATATACTGATCACTGCTAGAAGACTGTCTTCTGCTCACAGAGGCTGTGTTTATTTGATCATAAATACTGTAAAAATTGTTAGAATCTAAAATAGCTGTTTTCTGTGAGAATATCTGTTAAACTGTAATTTATTTCTGTGATGCGCAGTTGAATTTTCAGCATCATTACTCCAGTCTTCAGTGTCACATGATCCTTCAGAAATCATTCTAATATGCTGATTTGCTGCTCAAGAAACATTTCTGATTATTATCAATGTTGAAAACAGTTGTGCTGCCCAATATTTTTGTGGAAACCATTTTAATTTTTTTTAGGATTCACAGATGAACAGAAAGTTCAGAAGAACAGCATTTATTTGAAACAGAAATATTTTGTAACATTAGAAATGCCTTTACTGACACTTATAGTTATAATAAAACTATTAATTTCTTTAAAAAAAAAAAAAAATCAATCTGAGTCTAAGCTTCTGAATGGTAGTTAAGAGATAGATATATATATACTGTGTGTGTGTCTATGTATATGTGTGTATGTATATATATATATATATATATATATATATATATATATATATATATATATATATATATATATATATATATATATATATATATATATATATATATATATATATATATATATATACATATACACACACACACCTACATCAGCACATGTTGTTTGGGAGGGTTTCAAGAAAAATTCTCCTCGCTCATCCAAAAACAAACTCCAGCATATTCAGTTATCAGACACGACTGGAACTTCAAATGGGACTGGCTTCTATGGTCAGATGAAACTAAAAAAAAAATGAGCTTTTTAGCAGCAAACACTCAAGATGGGTTTGGTGAACACAGGGATAAAAAGTACCCCATGTGTACAATGAAATATACGGCTGTATTTTTGATGTTGTGGGCCTATATTTCTGCTGGAGGTCCTGGACATCTTGTTTAGACACATGTCATCATGGATTCTATCAAATACCAACAGATAAAAGATCAATAAGTGACTGACTCTGTTAGAAATCTTATAACGGGCCATGTTTGGATCTTCCAACCGTACAATAATCCAAACACAAACCTCAAAAACAACACAAAAATGGGTCACTGAGCACAAAACCAAGCTTCTGCTGGCCATTCCAGTCCTCTGACCTGAACCCTGTAGAAAATGAGTGAGTGAACTGAAGAGAAGAAGCACCAACATGGAGCTGGGAATCTAAAGGGTCTGGAGTGATTCTGGATGAAGGAATGGTCTCTGATCTCTTGTCAGGTGTTCTCTAACCTCATCAGGCATTATAGGAGAACATTTAGAGCTGTTAAACACAAATGGAGGTTTCAAAAAGTATTGTATAAAAGGGTGCCGTTAATTGTGGCCAATGTGTATTAGAGAAAAACATTTATTTCATAATGATACTTCCCCCCATTTTAAATTCTTATTATCCAATGAAAGGTTAGATTTTTGTGAATTTTTTAAATAGAAGATCAAAATGATTAACAATGCAGATTAATTTTCACAGCTTTCTTTGATCATATTTATCAAGGGTGCCAATATTTTTGGCCATGACTGTCTGTGTGTGTGTGTGTGTGTGTGTGTGTGTGTGTATATATATATATATATTTATTTATTTATTTATTTTTGTGTTTTTTTTATATCTAAATATACAAAAATAAATATAATAACTAAAAAATACTGCATCCTTGCTGAATAAAAGTATAGTAAAAAGTAGAAAAAAATAAATAAATAAATACATTTACTGACCCTAAACTTTGTCAACATTAGTTTAGATGAGCTTAAAATGAGCAAATCTGAACTAAAAATAAAAAAACTCCAATTCTGATTTGATGAGGTCTTTTCAGACGTGGGTGGGGTCTCTACCTGTTTCTGCAGGTTGTTGATCTGAATCGACTGAGACTCCAGTCTGAGTTTGGTTCCCGCCAACTCTTCTCTCGTCGAAGACGCAAAGTCACTGTTCTTCACCGCCGTCTGCTTCGCATTCTCCAGCTGCAAGAGATCAAGGCAAAGCACTGAGGATCTGAACGAGAGTGTGTTCTGTGGAATGACTAACGTGGCGTTACGGAGGTACCATGACAGACAGACGGGACGGCCTGAAGCACTTCCTGTGTGTCCAGGTCGCAGCAGCCACTTCCTGTCGCTCAAAGCCCTGAACTACAGTTTTCCTGCACCTCAGCTGAGAGAAACTGCAGACTACCTCGCTCTGAGAGACAGACGGATACATGCACATCTGACTGCTGGGAAACTCACTTTAACCCTTACTGCATACGGCTTTCACATTCCCGGGTCAAACCTGAGCTTATGAAACAGTCATAACGTCATATTTTTCAACTAAACTATATTGTATCTGATCAGTAACTTCTTATTTATGAGTGAATGTGCACAGATTTCTATGCTATTACTACATTTACCACCTTTTTGTTCATAAAAAAAAAAAAAAAAAAAAATTCTATTAAATTTAAAATTTTACAAGACCTACAACTGCGATGTGAGAAAATCTCTCTCTTTTTTTTTTTTTTGGCAATATCCCAAAGAACTTTTAATTCAACCTCTCATTACATGAAATTTATAAGAACATATAAATTGATAACGATCAGGACAGGACAGGTACTTGAATGGAATGGAGTGAATGGAATTGATCAAAAACAGTCCAAATTTATGAAACCTACAAATAGTTTTTCTAACAAAATATCACAGCAACAAATGTTACTCTGGAATGTTTTAGGTTTAACGAATAGGGCTGGGATTTGACAAATTTCACGATTCGATTCTCATTCACACGCTTGAGATTCGATACAATATCGAATATTTTGGATATATATTAGGTACACATGCCAAATTTCTCTTAACTAATGCTGTAAAATATACACGAGTAGTACCAACTGACATTACTATAATACTGAAGGTTAAAACTGACTGATTTTTAGGCTATACAACTGCTTAATGAAGTTTTTATAATAAAAGTTACAATTACACAATAATATTTCTACTTCATATATTTAGCAAAACCCCTCTCTTTACAAGCCGTTATATATTGACGTCTTTGCGCAGCTGAAACACTGATTGAGCGATTACATGAGACAGGCTACGGATTGTAAAGTTAGAAATGATGAATTGTTTCCAGGTCAAATTTTTATGTACCGCTTTGGGGTCAAAACTGACCCGAACTCCAGAGATGTAACATTTTTGTTTTAAAAATCTGAAAAAATAATGTCTTATCCGACTTATAGTATCTTATGAGACTGATGGTCTTCATCCATATGCAATTTTTTTTTCCCCCAAAACACAAAACCTGTAATGATTTAGTTTAAATCTTAATATATTTCCTAAAAAAATATTTTTAAAAATCAGGAAAAAAAATTGTGTATTTTGATAGTGGTAATCCATATGCAATTTTCTCCAATACTAAAAATTTTTAGTATTGGATTTTTTTTTTTTTTTTTTTTAGAAATTATGAAACGTGTCTGGGTCAAAACTGACCCGTACTCCAGAGGTGTAACAATTGAGTTTAAATGGTTATACCGCTTAACTTTTTTTTTTTTTTTTTTTTTTTTTAAATCATAAAAAAAGGAACTTTTAATCAATAATCAATTGATTCAATTGATCAAGTCTTAATCTATTTTTTTATTTCCTGTACTAAAAACCGTGGAATTTTTAGAAATGATGAACCACTTTCGGGTCGATACAGAATTGAATGTGATAGGAGGGTTAAGGCATGAAACACTTGATTTCGTGCATACAAATACTGTATAACGTCACACATGAAGACCAGCCAGAGAGCAAGTAAGCACTGACAGCATGTTTTACAAGTGTGCATAGTATTTTTTTATTATTTCAATAATACAAAAATATATAAATAATATATACATTTTATAATTCTAATAATAAAGACAATATATAATAAGATGCATTTTTATAACGCAAATAATGATATTAATATAGCAATAAATTAAATTTATATTATTCACTATGTCAAACGATTAATCGCGATTAAATCGCATACAAAAAAGTTTGTTTACATAATGTGTGTGTACTGTGTATATTTATTATGTATATATAAATACACGCACATGCATGTATATATTTAAGAAAAATATTTTGCTTATATATTTATATATGATATAATTTATATGTATATAAATATATACATGCAAGTACATGTAAATATTTTCAAAATATATGCTGTATGTGTGTGTCTTTATATATACATAATAAATATACACAGTCCACACATATTATGTAAACAAAAACTTATTTTGGATGCAATTAATCGCGATTAATTATTTGACAGCACTTATGACAGCATGCATGTATGTATGTATGTATATGTATATATAATATTATTATAAAAATTATTATAAAATAATAAATGTTATACACACGTTATTTATAATAATAATAAATCAATTTTCTAATAACAATAGTAATATTATTAATATATTAGTAATACATAAAGCAGTATATCATAATTTTTTATTTTTGAATAATATTTTATTTATATAAAATAATCATATCCTAATAGTAAAAAAAAAAAAAAAAAATTTTTTATATATATATATATATATATATATATATATATATATATATATATATATATAAAAATTACAAATATAAAAAATAAGTTCCCATAAACTGACCTCAGTGGGAAATCTTTTTTATATTACAAATAAATCAAAATAAATAAGGAGCGCTTCTGAACAAAACTGTCTGGTGAGCACTCAAGCAGGCGGTTGTACCTTAGCAGCGAAGGTTTTCTCCAGATCCTCTTTGTACTGCTGGATTTGAGCTTCATGTTCTTCTCGGAGCTGCTTCATGGCTTCGGCTAGTTTCCCCTCGAACTCCTTCTGTCTGCCGCTGTCCAGCTCCATCAGCCGGCTCTCATGCCGACTGCGCATCTCTCGCACCTCCTGCACACAGCACAGACGCAATCACAACACTGCTCACGAGCTGCTCGGATCACACACGCGTCTGATCACACTCAACCTGCTCGCCGAGGTGCTTCTGGAAGTCCAGCTGCTCCTGAAGCGTCTGGAGCTGGTTCTCTGTGTCCACGCGCCGCAGCATCTCCGAGTTCAGCTGCGTCTTCACGTTCTGCAGCGCAGACTCCAGCTGCGAGCAGAAGAAGAGTTCACTTTACACCACTGGGTTAAAGGTGCGGAAATCACTGCACTTTATAACAACTCAAGCTGGACACGACCTACACAACTGGTTTTTAATCACACAATGTTTGGACTGGAAGAAACACTTTTATACATCATTTACCAAAGTCACAACAAAATGAAACAAATGCTAAAGAAAAATTGGGTAACTAGGTGAAAGTAATAATAATAATAATAATAATAATAATAATAAAAAATGTAAGAATAATATTAATAACAACTATTTGTATTGTTATTATTTCGGTCTTTATTCTTATAAACAAATAATAATACTTATAATAAATGTGAAATTATAACAAAAAGAACAATATAATAATAAAATTTGACTGTCAAAATAGCAAATCTGTAAAAACTAGGTTCCAAACCAACTGGTAACTAGGTGAAAGTAATAATAATAACAACAATTATTATTATTTCTGTCTTTATTATTATTATTATTATTATTATTATTATTATTATTATTATTATTATTATTTAGTCATGTAAATGAGCACACAGTGGGCTGACGTACACGATTAATAAATAAAATAAAAAATAAAAAAACTAAATTACTATAAAGTTTAAATGAAAAGACTAAATATTTTTTTAAAAAATATCTAACAATTTAAAAATTAAGTTAATTTAATTTTCACATTTATTACTGTTAAAATCAAAACAAAACATTTGTTACTTGAAACAAAACTGAACTAATTTTTTTTTTTTTTTATCTAATTGCCAAGGTAACCATTCTCATTTTCATACAGGGTAATGTACAAAACCAGCAAACTAAAACTGAAATAAAAATGAGCAATTATTTAGACAAAAAATAAATAAATATATATAAATAAATAAATAAAAAAATACTAAAAACTAAAATAAAGGAAGCATAAAAACTAAAGTTTTAATTTATTCTCACAGTTATCATCACTAACAAACTAAAACCATAAACTATTTTCATTACTTGAAATAAAACTCTGAAATAAATATTTTTAGCTAGTTGCCAAAACATCTCATTTTCATAGTGTAACTTGATTTACTAAAATAAACTAAAACTGACATAATTTATACAAAATATATAAATAATATGTAAATATAAAATCTAAACAAAATTACTATCAAATTAAAACGAAGAGACAAGATATTTTAAAAATACAATATTCAAAAAAAAAATATATATATTTTCACATTTATTTTGTTAAACTAAAACCATAAAAAAACAACATTTGTTCCTTGAAATAAAACTTTAACTGATTTTTTTCAGCTAGCTACCAAGAAAACATTTCTCATTTTCATTTAGTATAATCTGAAGTACTAAAATAAATTAAAACTGAAATAAAACTTTATAAATGTTTAAAAAAGAAAAACAAAACCACAAAATTACTCTGAAATTAAAATGAAATATATAGAAATAAAAGCCAATTCATAAAATGATTAATAAAATTCACAAAATATTCATAAAAAGTATAATAGTATCAGAATGGTTCTAAAACAACACTGGCACAGTTTGTGGATCTCCATCTCAATGCAGACAAACTGAAGTCATGAGATCCACGATTACTGACACACGCCTGAAGCACAGACTAGTGATGGAGTGAGCCGCTAGTTAGTGCAAACACTGTATAAACACCTTCAGATCGTGTGGTTTGATGTGCTTTTGGGTTTGTTCTGGACTCACATTCGCCGCTTGACTCCTGAGCTCAGAAATCTCATTCTCCAGACGGCGGTTGGCGGCCAGTAAATTGGCATAATCAGCTTCTTTTGAGTTCAGAGCGGCTTCGAGATTCCTCCAGTGTCCCACAGCCGTGCTCAGCTCACTCTCCTTCTTATTATTCCTGAGACACCAGCCAACAAATATTATATTCATAACGGCGCAACTGGAAGAAACACTTTATACATCATTATCCAAATTCACAAAAAAAAAAAAAACAAATGCTAAAGGAAAATCTTTTGACAAGCGTGTCTAATTACCTCCAATATTAAACACCAGACAATCAATTAGTAAAAAAGTGTGAAGATCAGTAATAACAACAATATTATTATTATTATTATTATTATATTTAATAATAACAACAATTATTATTATTTCTGTCTTAATAACAATAATAATAATAATAATAATAATAATAATAATAATAATAATAATAATAATGGCAGAAATAATAATAATTGTTGTTATTATTAAATATATTATTATTATCATCATTAATAAACAAATAATAATACTTATATAATAAATGTGAAATTATAAAAGAAAGAAAAACAAAATAATAGTAAAAAAAAAAAAAAAAAAAGACTGTCAAAATAGCAAGTCTGTAAAAACTAGTTGTAAAACTACCAATTAAGTGAAAGTAATAAAAGTAATAATATGATTCAAATGAATAAAACATCAGTCAGAAATATCAAGTTTAAACTGGTTTTAAACTAGTAATCAGGTGAAAGCAGCGTGAGGCCTCATATACAGATTATTAGAGGACCACAAGCGTTCAATAAAATCTAGTTTCTGGATCACTCGTGTCCTTACACATGTATATATGAGACCCTGGAGCACAAAACCAGTCATAAGGGTCCATTTTTGGAAACTGATATTTATACATCATCAATAAATCAGCTTTCCATTGATGTATGGCTTGTTATGACAGGACAATATTTGATAACTATTTGAAAATCTGGAATCTGAGGGTGCAAATAATCAAGATATTGAGAAAATCACCTTTAAAGTTGTCCAAATGAAGTTCTTAGCAATGCATATTACTAATCAGAAATGAAGTTTTGATATATTTACGGTAAGAAATGTACAAAATATCTTCATGGAACATGATCTTTACTTAATATCCTAATGATTTTTGGCATAAAAGAAAAATGGATAATTCAGACCCATACAATGTATTGTTGGCTATTTCTACAAATATATCAGTGCTGCTCATGACTGCTTTAGTGTTTTGAAGGTGTTAGTGGCAGTGACCTGGCGCTGAGTTTGCGGTGCTCCTCCTGCAGCTGCGTCAGCTCGATCTGGAGCCTTGCGCGCTCGTTCGCGGTGGCGTCCAGCGTCTTGCGCGCGTCCGCGAGCTCGGTCTCGTACAGGCGGCGCACGCTCCCGACCTCCCTGCGCGCGTGCTCGTCCTTCTCCTCCAGCAGCAGCTGCAGGGAGCTCTTGTCGCTCTCCAGCTGCCGCACCCGCTCGATGTAGTTGGCCAGGCGGTCGTTGAGCTGCCGCAGCTCCTCTTTCTCCTGCAGACGCGTCAGACGCGTGGGGCTGACGCCGAACGGAGACGCGCCGCTGCGCCTGGAGGCGCGGCTCTCCATCGGGGTGGAGGTGATCATGGCCATCGCTTCACCCCTAAAACAACCGACAGAGAAGAGCAGGAGCGCGTCAGATGAAGAGGAGTCGACTGAAACGCGCCGCTCGCGTGTGTCTGGCTCGCGCGAGGTTTGCGGTGTTTGGAAACTCAATTGCGCTTCATTGCCATCAGCTGCGCAGTGACGTCACATCACAAGACCGCGAACGCACGCGATTTAAAGGGAAAGATGGAATAAAAACAAACGATGCAAAAACCTGAATGCTAATATATTGGCACTGGCGTCTAAATGTGATTATTAATTAAAACTCTGTGGCAGTCTCTCAGATATCTTGACATTTAAAAGTGCACGTTTGCGTTTAATAATGAACTTAATTTTAGCAGGCTAATTTATATAACTGTTATGCGACTGGACCACAAAACCAGTCATTTTTTTTAGCTTTCCATTGATGTATGGTTTGTTATTTGGCTGAGATACAACTATTTGAAAATCTGGAATCTGAGGGTGCAAAAAAAAAAAAAAAATCTGAATTTTGAGGAAATCGTATTTATCCCTTTAACTGACATCTCTACCAGAGATTGTGTAAATATAGGGAGATGAGAGGGTCTGTATTACTTACTATTGGAGAAAGCGTAAGGGTCAACTTGGATCACGTGTGCCTTAATGACCAGACTACAGCCTTGACGTCATAGAATTTCAGTCAGAGATGTGCGACACTCATTGGCAGTTTACGGATACCATTGGAATAAATGAAAGGTGCCGTAAGCTGAATCCCACCTGTCGCAAAAAGTCTGTGACTTCTCTTATAAAACACCATTTATTTCGTGGTAAACTCTAAAAATAGTTCAATCCAAAAGTATTGTTTAGTGTAAAACATGTTGAAGATTAGCAGATAGGCGTTCGATTCATTAAATGATAAGCCGTTTCCTCTAAAAAGCTGTTTATTCAGCGTAGTGAAGCCTCTCCTCCATTGACATCCATTCAAAGAAAACGGGCTCTGGTCTCCTTTCCCACGTCCTGACAGACCGGAAGCGTTAGCTTTAGCCGTTACGCTTTTTCGGCTAATGCTTGCAGGCTTGCCTTCTAATGGCTTTGATCTCCACCATACTGCGGCCCACTTCTGCTCTTAGGGGACACAATTTTAAAATTCATCTTAACCTACTTTAAGTATTATTCATTCAGTCATTTTTCTCCGTCATGTATCACTGCAATCTCTAGAAGTAATCTATAACAATTTCAACTAAAATGAATGTTTCATTTACTTTGTATTGTGTTGTCAGGGGCATCATGCACTCATTATTTTTGAGGGGGCACGAGTGAAGCTTGTCATGTGACACAGAACCCACAATACCACTGTAGACCTGATACAGACGCTTATGTTCTTACTGAAAAACAAAAACATCACAGAACATCTGAATGCTTTCCACAACAAATAACATTACAAACATTACACATACATTATATTACATTAACTTTTAACCATTAAAACCTTTAAAAATGGTTTTCTGTAGTGTGTTTTAGGACATATTCCATTAGGATTTATTGGTTTTAACAAGCCATCAATAGAAGGTGACCAATTACCAGTAGAGACCACCAGTCCATTACAGTTTCCAGTAAAACCAATACAAGTCCCATTATAACCAGTAAAACCATCACTAATTTTGGAATGGTGTCTGTTTTTTTCATAAGGGATTTTTTTTTTTTCCGAAATATTCCCAAAATATATCATGAAATATATCAATTCTCAAATATGTGTAAGTAAATGCATTTTGCACCTTTATAGATTGTTATTTGATCTATAATGAGCGATGGGCAAAGTAATAATCTATTAACTTTGCATAAAAATCCGTCTTTTTACTTAAGTACCAGATATGAGTGTCATACCATAAAATATTTTTAATATGACTGACTTTGTATTTAATGTGAATTTAATAAAAACATTGTAAGTTACTAATTAACTTATAACACTTTCAGTGTACAAGAAGAGAGCAAACATTTTCACTTCAGTCCAGCGACTTCAAGCACTCTCAAAAACTGCCATAATAATCTCTAAAGCTGTTTACACTGAAATTAATATCTTACTTGCATTCGTACTTCTTCACTTTGTTGTTTCTGATGAGAGAATATACGCTGCCGCTCAAAAGTTTGGGATCAGTAAGATTTTTTATGTTTTTTAAGGGAGTCTCTTCTGCTCATCAAGGTTGTATCTATTTGATCAAAAATACAGAAAAAACTGTTATTTTGTAAAATATTATTGCAATTTAAAATAAGTTTTTTTATTTTAATATACTTTAAAATATAACTTATTTCTGTTTATTCTGTGATTATTCTGAAATTCTGTGATGCAGCACTGAATTTTCAGCATCATTACTCCAGTCTTCAGTGTCACATGATCCTTCAGAAATCATTCTGCTGATTTATTATGAGTGTTGAAACTGTTGTGCTGCTTCATATTTTTGGGAGGACCTGTGATATTTTTTTTAGGATTCTTTGATTAATAAAAAGTTCAAATAAAATAAAACAGCCACTCACCGGCTGTTGTAAGTTCTTCTTTCTTTCTTCAGTGTTTTTGTTCTGGCGGCTGAAGATACTTCCCCAGTTGATTGATTACATTGAGAATTGTAAACATTTATTTATATTATTATTATTTGTATTACAAGTTTTATGAAATGCTATGTTTAAATATGTAAATGAGGCATTATCTTATTAAATCTACACTAATTTGCATAAATTTCCAAAGCATAAATCTCATCAGTTAAAGCCAGATGCAAAATTCTTGTTTGATTTTGTTGACATATTTGAGTTAAAGTTTTTTGGATTGAGTTAAATTTTGGATTTGTTGTTTTTTAATCACTCTGTCAATGGACAGAAAAAAAATAACCATGTTTCTGGGAATAAAACATGAACAAACCCTTTAGTGAAAGCCTTCAGAATATAGACATGAATAAAACTGCTAAGTTTGGTGTTTCTAAGTGCTGCAGAGAAGAAAAGCTTTTAAAAATATGGACTGTAATTGACATTTACAGATGCAAATAGATAAAGTGCAATAAAATAAACTTTCCACTAGTCTGAAACAGCATTTGAGGATCTTAAATGATGATATTTGCTCAGTAGAAGAAACAAATCACGTGTTTAACAGTTAAATGATGAAGAACTTCATCTCCACTAATTAGGACCAAAGTGCACCAATCAGAGACCAATCATGAAATCAAAGAGGTTTACCTGGAGAAAAAAATAAATAAAAAATTAAAAATCTATTTGCATTCTTATTCAACTCCCATAAAATATGCAAAAGACATAATCAAGTCAGTTTCCCATGAAACCAGTATATTGCATGCATTTAGATATTACATGACTAAGTCATTTAATATAATTCCTATTACTTGTTTCACTTCTATTTCAGAATTGTATAACCTTTTCTTACTATGTGTAAGTTGTTTTTTTTAGCATGTGTTTGGCTCAGTGATATTTTTTAGGATTACTGTTAAACTAATGTAGTTTGATTTGTACATGTTATCTATTTTAATTTTAGTTAAAGTTGTATTAATGTTTGTCATTTTATTAGTTTTTTTATTGTCTGTATAGGTTATTTAAGTTTTACTTTCATTCAATTTGAGTTATTTCTGTACTTCAACAAACTAAATGGAAATGAAATAATATACAGTGGGTACGGAAAGTATTCAGACCCCCTTAAATTTCTCATTCTTTGTTATATTGCAGCCATTTGCTAAAATCATTTAAGTTCATTTTTTTTCCTCAATGTACACCCCATATTGACAGAAAAACACAGAATTGTTGACATTTTTGCAGATTTATTAAAAAAGAAAAACTGAAATATCACATGGTCCTAAGTATTCAGACCCTTTGCTCAGTATTTAGTAGAAGCACCCTTTTGATCTAATACAGCCATGAGTCTTTTTGGGAAAGATGCAACAAGTTTTTCACACCTGGATTTGGGGATCCTCTGCCATTCCTCCTTGCAGATCCTCTCCAGTTCTGACAGGTTGGATGGTAAACGTTGGTGGACAGCCATTTTTAGGTCTCTCCAGAGATGCTCAATTGGGTTTAAGTCAGGGCTCTGGCTGGGCCATTCAAGAACAGTCACGGAGTTGTTGTGAAGCCACTCCTTCGTTATTTTAGCTGTGTGCTTAGGGTCATTGTCTTGTTGGAAGGTAAACCTTCGGCCCAGTCTGAGGTCCTGAGCACTCTGGAGAAGGTTTTCGTCCAGGATATCCCTGTACTTGGCCACATTCATCTTTCCCTCGATTGCAACCAGTCGTCCTGTCCCTGCAGCTGAAAAACACCCCCACAGCATGATGCTGCCACCACCATGCTTCACTGTTGGGACTGTATTGGACAGGTGATGAGCAGTGCCTGGTTTTCTCCGCACATACCGCTTAGAATTAAGGCCAAAAAGTTCTATCTTGGTCTTATCAGACCAGAGAATCTTATTTCTTACCATCTTGGAGTCCTTCATGCGGGCTTTCATGTGTCTTGCACTGAGGAGAGGCTTCCGTCGGGCCACTCTGCCATAAAGCCCCAACTGGTGGAGGGCTGCAGTGATGGTTGACTTTCTACAACTTTCTCCCATCTCCCGACTACATGTCTGGAGCTCAGCCACAGTGATCTTTGGGTTCTTCTTTACCTCTCTCACCAAGGCTCTTCTCCCCCGATAGCTCAGTTTGGCCGGACGGCCAGCTCTAGGAAGGGTTCTGGTCGTCCCAAATGTCTTCCATTTAAAGATTATGGAGGCCACTGTGCTCTTAGGAACCTTAAGTGCAGCAGAAATTTTTTTGTAACCTTGGCCAGATCTGTGCCTTGCCACAATTCTGTCTCTGAGCTCTTCAGGCAGTTCCTTTGACCTCATGATTCTCATTTGCTCTGACATGCACTGTGAGCTGTAAGGTCTTATATAGACAGGTGTGTGGCTTTCCTAATCAAGTCCAATCAGTATAATCAAACACAGCTGGACTCAAATGAAGGTGTAGAACCATCTCAAGGATGATCAGAAGAAATGGACAGCACCTGAGTTAAATATATGAGTGTCACAGCAAAGGGTCTGAATACTTAGGACCATGTGATATTTCAGTTTTTCTTTTTTAATAAATCTGCAAAAATGTCAACAATTCTGTGTTTTTCTGTCAATATGGGGTGCTGTGTGTACATTAATGAGGAAAAAAAAAATGAACAAATGATTTTAGCAAATGGCTGCAATATAACAAAGAGTGAAAAATTTAAGGGGGTCTGAATACTTTCCGTACCCACTGTATATATTGAATTTATGGATGTGTGTGTGTACATACACGTAGTTGTTTTTGGTGTTTGGCTTAGTTTTATGTTAGAATCATTATTACACTCATGCCTTTTGTTCTCTTAATATTTTGAATTGTTTGTCTCTTTATTTTGTTTTCATTTAAATGTTAAGTTTAGAAATTTTGTTGTATGCATTTGTCTTTTTAATTTATTTTATTTTTTATGTGTGTATATATAGTATTTATAAAGTTTAAGCTTTTAGTTTGGATCAGTTTTAGTTGTTTTAATACTACAATTGATTGTTTCTATTGTCCTCATTCGTAAGTCGCTTTGGATAAAAGCGTCTGCTAAATGACTAAATGTAAATGTATAAGTATATTTTTATATTATACCACTGTTCCTTATTACATTTATTTGCAATCTTTCTTAGGATGAATCATTTATTGCATCATGCCAGACATTTACAGTCTTTTACCATTTTGTAGTACTTTTGTCTAGAGTGCCTCGAGTATATTGTAAAATTTTAATAGCCTATATTTATATTACTTATATTTCTTAATATAACTGCTAACAGTTCTTCATTCTTTTATTATTATTCTTCATTCTGTTAAATCTTTAAGGATGTTTATGTCTTGAATTCTTCCTCTTCAGTCTGAATGTTGTACTCATAGACAGTCACAGGTTATGCATCAGTATATACAGCTGTTTATTTGTGATTTTTCCAAAACATCTCAGTTACTACATACAATGCACAAAATAAATGTGTAATGGACATTCGAGGGAAAGAGAGATCAACACAAATGAGACGGTCTACACTGACTGACAGTTTAAAAACGAAAGAACGCTAGTTACACATTAGAGTTTTGAGCTTTTCATGTTTCACTAGAAAAATAAAAATCATGTGAGGTGTGTTGGTGACATGATCGCTTTCTGTGTTTTGGGAAGTCATGATGGGTTCGTAAGAGATCCAAACCGTGATTCACCACCGACCAGATTTGTCCAAGATTTCCAAGGGTGTTTGGAAGAGTTCAGAGCTTCTTTTATGACCACAAAAATTAAAAAAATGTAACAAATTTAATGCATTTCTTTCTGGCTTCCAGAACCCGCAGAATTGCACCATTTTAGGAATAGTTCACCCCAAAAAAACAGTTACATATCTTCTTGTTCCAGACGTGCATTATTTTCATTCTTCCATGAAACCCAACAGCGAATTTGAGGCAGAATGTCTAAGCTTCTCCTTTCCACAAAAAGCAAGTGGACTGTGATTTATACGTCCAATTCCCAAAAAGGACAAACAAAAGCATCATAAAACCATCATATCATATAAAACCATTTGACTCGTGTGGTGTATTTCCAATTTGGAGCTTGGCAGGATAAATAACCGTCCACTTTTGTTGTACGGAAAGCTTCGGTTAAACATCTCATTTTGTGTTTCACAGAAGAAAATCAAACAAGTTTGGACTGAGAGCGAGTAAACAACGGCAATTCTGAAGAGAAAACCTGCACAAACTGAAAAATACCCCCAGTGTCGGTGGTGAATCCGTCTCAAACAGATGAGTACCGTGTCTAAAACAGCATGATAAAAGTGCAGCTTTTCCAACAATTGCATGAATTATCCTTCATTTCTTGGAGACGCCTGCAACCAAGCAATTATTAACTTAAATCAGTGATACCAAAATTTAACCCATTTCTTTGAATTTGAATCTTTCGACAAAATCCATGTTGGAAAAATGCATAATTTACCTCACAGTAAAACACTGCATATGTGACGCATAATCTTAAGAAAAGGTTTGTAAATATGGAAAATAAGGCACCTGATTCCAGGAGCATTCTCTCGGATCATCTCTCTGAGACAAACGTGCTTGAATCACTAAGAAACCATCCAGATTTCCCCGTGGTTTCGGCTTGGTTCATTCTGAGAGCCGAGAATCACAGTCAGACTGAACAGATTCAGTCAAACAATCTCGAGAACGCTTTCGCTGCGTTTAGAAATCTCTGTATTGTACACACTAGTGGACATGAACGGTCTTCTTCGACCAATTTTCTCTTTCAGATCAGATCCGCTGTCATGTTGGAGCTAAAATTTGAAGAGTCAAGTTAAAACGAGTTGCTGAATAATAAATCACACAAATGATGCATTTGAAGGAAACTAACGCTCCCCTTGAGTCCTGAGGTTTTTTGTTAAAGTCATTATTGTTTTATGGAATATTGCATTGTTTCTTATAAATTGTGACCCTGGACCACAAAATTAGGAATAAATAATCTTTCCATTGATGTATGGTTTGTTAGGATAGGACAATATTTGGCTGAGATACAACTATTTGAAAATCTGGAATCTGAGGGTGCAAAAAAATCTAAATATTGAGAAAATCGCCTTTAAAGTTGTCCAAATGAAGTTCTTAGCAATGCATATTACTAATCAAAAATTAAGTTTTGATATATTTACGGTAGGAAATGTACAAAATATCTTCATGGAACATGATCTTTACTTAATATCCTAATGATTTTTGGCATAAAAGAAAAATGGATAATTTTGACCCATACAATGTATTTTTGGCTATTGCTACAAATATACCTGTGCTACTTATGACTGCTTTTGTGCTCCAGGGTCACAAATGTTTATCTGTGCATGTCTTTATTTTTAAAAAATGCATATGCCCTCGTAATCATCCCCTTTCTTTGCACACGACAACGATCCAATCGATTCCCAATGGACGAATTCAATTCCCACTCTACATTTTGTTCTCATTCAAGAACCCATACTCAGTGTTTCTGGCCTGAGATTCATAAGTAATTTCCGAACAGACATATGTGTTCAGTCCGACTGTGAGCCTCGATCTCGCCAATGAACTTCACAAACTGCATTGAAACTAACGCCCAAACCCTGACACGCTCCCAAAATAAGGCTTTGGGGTGTAGGCACACAAAGGTCTTTAGCAGAGCTAGCGTGGAGAATCCGCTTCAAATAGTGTCCAAATACTGAGCAGTAATCCGGCAGTCTCTCCGTCACTCAAAAAAACAACAACACGACATTAGACGACTAGTAAGTATTTCTGTCTGTAAAGTAAATGCTGGTGGCGAATCTGTACGTTTGTGTGTAGTTCAGGGAAAAATGGATGGAGGAATGGCAGAATAACAGTGAGGGTTTAGTGGATAAAAGGTGAGCTTCAGATGAGCTAATGATGAGGGAGAAAACAGAGAGGATAAGAAAGGGGCGTGTCCACATGGATGGCCCAAGTCAAAACCAGATAAAACTGGCCTCGTTTAAATCAAAACCGAGAGCAATGTTTGGCAGTTGTATACAAGAATGTGTTCAAAAACATCTGGACAAAATGAAACCGAATGGAAATAATAACAATAATAATAATATCAGATCATTAATTATTATTATTATTATTATTTAAAAAAATAAATGCTTTTATTCTTGTTAAAAATTAATTATAATAATAAAAGTAGCATTAATTAGCACTATTATTATAATTAATATTGTGAACAATAATGCAAGCATTTATTAATAAAAAATAATACCAGCATTATTTAAAATAATAATACAAAATAATACTATTAACAACAACAAAATAATAGCAGCGCTATTAAATAATATTTTACTATTATAAATAATATTATTTTCAATAATAAAATTATTTATAATAATAATAATTATTCTTACTATTATTAGTGCTAATTATTATTAAACTTTTTTAACATTTTTATTAACAATAAAACTATTATTATCATTATTATTATTGTTGCCGTCATTAATAATAATAATAATAATAATAATAATAATAATAATAATAATAATAATGTGAGGGAAGTCAGATATGCTTCATGCCACCCTTGATTGAGTTCCCACATGGTTAAAGAATCTGGCCAGACCATTGGGACAAAGAGATGCAGAGAAATAGGCAAGAAAAGACTGAAGGGAGCAGCTAGAGGGCGCCAGAGGCAGAGTTGTGAGCCATTACGAATACAGATGCAAACTTCAATACACATGCAAAGCAAACACCTGCAATGCCCTATCATGTAGATATACACAGTTTTCCGATGCTAAACGACAGCGTGTTCATGATAGCGCTGTAAAACAGACGATACTTTACACTAGCTTATTGAGGATACTTTGGGATTAGCTAACTTGGTTGTCAATGCTTTGACATTCTGCATGAGAAAGAGTGAATACTGACGGATACTAGCGGTCAGGCCAGTGGGAACATCTCCCCGCGACAAATGCGCCAAGATGTGAGCGTTTCAATTGGAAACGCTCAACATGCGTCTTGGGGAGGTGCGCCAACTTCCTGTGCACACAACCGCCATGTTGTTAGCATAACAGAGATAACGTAGCACATCAAGAAATGGGCTTTTGGCCGCCGGTCAGGCAGTAAAGCACCGTTTAAGCTGCAGGCTTATGGAGATGTTTTGAGGTAACAGTCCAGCATTTGAGTCGGAGAGGAATAAATAAGTAGAGGATTTAGTGTTTCTTTAAAAAAAAAAAAAGAAAATCAAAAAACAAAAACAAACATTGAAATGGTGTGATGGTTACATGTGTGAATGAATGAGAGAGGTAGTTCATTTTGGTTAACAACGGCACCTGGTGGTTTGTGTTGTCCTTAAACAATCAGCATTCAGACAGTCATTAACGATTCGTTCACCCGCTTCATCGTACGTACATGAACGTAAATATCCTTCAGCTCGACTCAAGAAACCCGCGCGGCTTCCAAAAAAAAACGACGATTTCTCGGAGGAAAAGTGCAGCACGAGCGAAGGGTTTCTTAAGTCTAGCTGTGCGGCGCAAGACCGACCTAAAGCTTCGCAAACACCTGAAGCGCTAGGTTGGTCTTTTGCCGTCAATTCAGCCAAGAACATCCAACAGAGAAGAACAACCTCTTCATGATCCATGTGGATGCAAAGATTAACAATAACTGATCCAAAGTGCATAGTCAGTCCAGATGATGTTCTCCTACACTGCAAAAAAATATATTCTTCCTTCGTATTTTTGTCTAAAAATTCTTGAATCAGGATGCATTTAATTGATATGTAAAATGACTTGAGGTATTTTGCCTTGCTTTCTGAAAATATTATCCAAATTTTGTTATTTTTTTCCTAAAACAAGTAAAGCTATCTGCCAATGGGGTAAGAAAAATAAGTCGTTTAGTCTTTGAATTAAGATTATTTTTCTTACCCCACTGGCAGGTATTTTTACTAGTTTTAAGTAGGGATGTAACGATTCACTCAGCTCATGATTCAATTCGCGATTTTGATTGCGCGATTCGATTTTTTTTTAACAAAATGAGATTGAAGACATTATACAGTAAATGACAAGGTGTCCTTTCATTAGGCTATTGCTGCTCGTTTCTTTGTGAAACTGAAATATAACAAAACTAAATTGAAATTTTAAAACAGACCCCAAAACAAATAAGCAAGTTACACAAATAAAAGAAATCTCTTCATATAAACAAACTAAGGCTTTGTCTGTGCTCTTTCCATTTAAAATGAGAGGCAACCACTGCATTTTAATCACGATCCAAACAAAGATGCAGCATACATGCAGCATGAGCAGTTTTAATCTAAATTAGACTGTATAATTTCAAAATTTGAAGCAAACACAGAATGTTCTGACTTTAGTTTTGTGAAACTATGCATAAAACATATCTGGACAAAACAGCAGACGAACTGAATAAGACGCAGATTCACTCTCTGCCAGCAGGTGTCGCTTATGAATAGCAATGATACAGTGTTTCCTTGGTTACCGCTGTAAACAAAGCAGAGCTGCGCTTATGAACAGCAATGATACAGCGTTTCCTTGGTTACCGCCGTAAACAAAGCAGAGCTACTATGAACAGCAATGATACAGCGTTTCCTTGGTTACCGCTGTAAACAAAGCAGAGCTACTATGAACAGCAATTATACAGCGTTTCCTTGGTTACCGCCGTAAACAAAGCAGAGCTGCGCTTATGAACACCACTTTAATACGCATCGTTCAGAGGCAAGATGAAAATACCACGTAAACTTTTCTAAAGACAGTCAGCTCCCCTCTCAACCGATTTGAATCGTCACATATTTGAATAGATTTTCAACCGGCTCACGGTTCATCGTTACATCGCTAGTTGTAAGAAAATTTGGATATTTTCAGAAAACAAGACAAAATATCTTAAGTCATTTTACTTGTCAAGTAAATGCATCCTGATTCAAGAATTTTTACATATTTATACTAGAAAACAAGACAAAAATACTAAGTAAGAAAATATTTTTTTGCAGCGTACGCATCTACGACAAATTACCCCTCATGAAAATACTGATCAACGGACACCAGAGCAGCAGAAACCCCCATTTTTCCATTCATAACGTCCATCCGTTGACACCCAATGAAGCAAACCTAGTAGGACTCTCACAGTTGGAGGTTCTTTCTCTTGTAGCTTGGTTGAGGTGACGAGGGTAAAGCCTCCTGCGAAAATCCAGAGCGGGATGAAGAGGTTGTCGGTTTATTTCCCTTGTTGATCAGATGCAAATGATCCGGGATCTGGATCTGAGGGTGAAAAGGGGCGTTCGCAGTTGCAAAAACACTCAACGGCTGATTATCCAATGTTCTTTAGCGCTAGCAAAACTAGTATAATCCAACCGAAGCTTATCATAACTGGTATATACATGTATCTATCCAGTTTATCGTCCGCAAGACGGTTTCGCCATTGGAGGACGGCGTTCATCCAACTCTCGAAGATCCTTCCAGCTGAGATGAACAGGGCATCGCCGTTTTTTTCGTTAGCAGCCAACGTCTGGACGAGCCCCTCTTTTCCCGTTTCACCCGCGGTAATGTTAAAGCTTCGGTGAGTCCTTTGAACGGACTGTTACGTGTGTGTGTGTGTGTGTGTGTGTGTGTGTGTGTGTGTCAGATTGGCTGGTTTGAGGCAGCGGTTGTAGCAAAAATGAAACTAAAGCACCAGTTTTGAATTGAATTTGCGAATGCGGAAACAGCTAATGCAGCTCAGCAGCAGCCTGGTTGAGATGTCTCGTCGATTTGCAGAAATAAAAATATAACCTGCTTGATGTCTCAGAATCCGTACAAAACTAAGCCATGATAATCGTTTATAAACAATAAAATTCGATGTGGAAATCGCATCTAAAAGCATCAGGGATAGATACGGTCGTAAAAGCTTATTATGTCATCCGAGAGAGAAAAAGTACAGAAACAATACGAGTGGTATTTACAGCTCATGACCACAAGAGAGCAGCACAAAAACTTCTGGAATGGGGGAAAATCAGTGGGTGAATCGTTCATTCGTGCGACAATGATTTACACAAATTCACTGTGTTGAGTTGAAACTAATTTTTGGACATGCATGCAAATTGGTGCACTTGTGCAACAATTTACAAAGACCCTTCCAAAAACATGGTTTTACGAACCATTTGAGTATGGAAATGTTCGTCGTTGTACATAAGTTGTCGCAATTCACATATAAAATGGTTGATGGACAATTCTGCTCACGCTTCATGAATGAGGCCCAACATTTAAAGACGTGGCATGACAAAAATAATAAAAGCTTTTCAAAGTCCAGCACTTTAGCGACGGACTACAATGAAGTGGGTCTGTATAACACATGGATTTTGATGTCAAGATCTCTGATAGAGGGTAAAGCAAGGCCTTGTCTTGAACTAAATCCACTGAGGATCCAGGTAATATGAGGTCGAAGCAGCCGGATAGCCTTGTTATGAATGATAAATAATATCGAGCAGCATTTGGGCTGATCTCTGGGGCCGGTTTCTGCGCTTCGGCTCTCTTGTGGTCAACTAAGATCCTATCTATACAGATATTATACCTACAGTCAGGCCTCCTCTCTCAGTTTAAAGTGTGTGTGTGTGTGTGTGTGTGTAGTATGTCTATAATGCATCCACCCTCGACACACATGCATACAAACAGATCAATATATCAAACAGGCCAATCGTAAAAGTTAGTAAAAGTGGCCACTGTCCCAAAACCCAGTAAACTCCAAAATGTTCTGAAAAGGAACCTCATTCTGAACATACTACATAGGCAACAACTCATGCAAATAGCGCTTGACCTGACTTGCAATGGATTTCAATAGAAATAGACACTGGTATGTTACTAATCTAACAATGTGACACTCAAAAAAAAAAATAAATAAATAATAATCATTATTTTGCAAAACTAATTATATATTAATAAATTTTAAACAATTTATAAATTATAAATGTATATAATATAAAATTATAATTATTTATAATTACAATATATAAAATTATAATTAACTATAAATAATTAGAATATTAATTATATTTTTATATTATAATATTAATAAACATCTCATAGATTATAAATTTATATAATAATATACAATTATAATTAATTATAATATAATTTATATAATTATTTAATTAATTATAAAATGTAAATTAATTATAAATTATAATATCAATTATAATAATTCATCATTCTGTTTTTATATTATTACATAAATTTATAATTTATTTATTAGTAAATTTCTAATTAATAATTCTCTTGCGTGTAGCAGCAAACCCATAACAAACATGGTAAAAAAAAATAAATACATAATTTCACATTTTTTGAACTGCAACAATGCCACTGATTAAAACAAATTGTTCCTCTGCCCCTGCAATCTGTCTGTTTTTTTTTTTCCCCCCACACTTTGTGTGTTGCAATGCATTATGGGACTGCATCCAGAGTGTGATATGGACGCATATATTCGCGCATATGTGACCCTGGAGCACAAACTAGTCATAAGGGTCAATTTTTTGAAATTGAGATTAATGCATCATCAGAAAGCTGAAAATCTAGAATCTGGAGTGTGCAAAAAAATAAAATCAAAATATTGAGAAAATCGCCTTTAGAGTTGTCAAAATAAAGCTCTTAGCAATGCATATTACTAATCAAAAATTAAGTTTTGACATATTTACAGTAGGAAATTTACAAATTATCTTCATGGAACATGATCTTTACTTAATATCCTAATGATTTTTGGCATAAAAGAAAAATGGATAATTTTGACGCATACAATGTATTGTTGGCTATTGCTACAAATATATCAGTGCTACTTTTGACTGTGCTCTAGGGTCACATATGATGTCTTGAAATACCGCCTACGTAGGGCGTTCACTAGATTTTGGAACAGAGCCATTGTGAATTTGAATTGCATTTAATTTTGTCAACTTGTGTACGTCTCACTCACACACACACACACACACACACACATCTACGCACATGAGCTAGAAGAGCCTGCTAATCCTATTACAACAGAGGATCACCTGGCCATACGTTTTCATTTAATACAAGCCATCTCTCTCTCTCTCTCTCTCTCTCTTAAATATAAATATTAGTTTATATGCATCGTTCTATCCACACATTATTAATACATTCCTTTCGGGAATTCCCCATAGCTTAAAAGCGGGAATCCCGAGACCTTGCACCGCAGCCCTGCGGCCCCCCGTGGCTCTAGCGGTGTCCCGTGAGCTGCCGGGGGGCTCTCGGACGCTAGGACACCTCGCTGCCGAACACCTCCAGCACCAGCGGTGTCAGCTGCATGCTGTGCTCGGGCTGGAAGGACAGCGAGCGGTACTGCTTGGAGTGCTCCTCGTTCAGGCTGCGCAGGTCCGCCAGCTTCTGGATCATCTTGGCGTACATCAGACGGCCGCCTGGGTGATGGATCCGGATGTACGCCTGCAGGACGTCACACAGGCGATCCTGCAGCGCCTCGATCCGAGCGTGGTCCTGAACGCCGGGCCGATCTGCAGAGAACAGAGCCATGCATTCATACCATAAACGCCTTGATTCACAAACGAAAGATGCAATGGTTAACTATAGTAGTCAACATTTGAAGTGGATCAAAAAAGTTCATCAAAGTTGTCCTAAGACAAGAACGCATTTAGGTTTTAGGACAACTTGATCCACTTCAAATGTTGACTAGTGTAGAAAAGAGCTAGTAAAAAACTATGAGTATCATTAACATTATGTTAACAGCTTCACCTCAGCTTCTAAAGATGAATTGAAAATTGCTTAAATTAATATGTGACCCTGGACCACAAAACCAGTCATGAGGGTAAATTTTTTGAAATTGAGATTTATGCATCATCTGAAAGCTGAGTAAATAATCTTTCCATTGATGTATGGTTTGTTACGTTAGAACAATATTTGGCCGAGATACAACTATTTGAAAATCTGGA
>CM077260.1:2029843-2057343 GCA_039654775.1 Spinibarbus caldwelli | reverse complement strand
TTTATTTTAATTTCTATTTAAATTTTAGTAATTTTAGTATTTCAACTTAGGATATTTGCTATGACAAAATTTTAAATGTTTATAGAATTTTTTTTTTAAATTTTAGTTTTCATCAAATATTTATATTTTATTTCAGCTTTATTTCAACAAATGAAATCTATCTGTAATTGTTTTGATATATTTCATTTTAGTTTAAGTTTTAGTATACTTTTGTGATTTTTATTAGTTTTTGTATTTAGTTTTAATTTATATTAATTTCAGTTTTAATAATTGTAGTATTTTAATTTAAACTTTAGTTAGATGCCATGGTAAAATTTAAAATTTTCATTAAAGTTTTCAGTTTAATTAAATATTTATATTTTATTTCAGCTTTATTTCAACAAATGAAATCTATCTGTAATTGTTTTGATATATTTCATTTTAGTTTAAGTTTTAGTATACTTTTGTGATTTTTATTAGTTTTTGTATTTAGTTTTAACCCTCTGGTGCTCTTCGGTCACTTTTGACCGGAATTTTTAAAAATCACAGCTTCATCGGAATGGTATGAAACTTGGTGACTTTTATGGCATTTGGAATGTGAACACACACAAAAAATTGAGGGCTTGATTCGAGTAGGCTGAGTGGTCGTAAAAAAAAAAGTCACACTTGTGCTCTTCGGTCAAAAATAACCGACCATAGGAATTGAATGGGAAATCGACAAAAACACAAAAATTCAGAGAATTTTTGTGTGTACAATCTACAAATCAGCCACAATGCTGAAAAAAGTACACAGCAGTAAAGGGATGACACTCTAAAACATTAAGAGCGTGATATCCACTCACACACAGACGCACGCACACACACACACACACACTCCTATGAACCACTGTGTCTGTAACAGAGCAAATTTTTGAGAATATGTAAAATCCATTCAATAATTCAGTCATAATTCAGAAAAAGCTCACAGCAGTGAAGGGGTGACACTCTAAAACACACCCATTCACAAACACATATTATATATACACACACATACCTATGAACCACTGTGTCTGTAATCATAATACAAAAACTAACACTTCAAATCATATTTATAACAAAAAAATATCCAAAACTTGATAAGAAATAGTCTTTGAGATTGTTTAAATTTATGGTCAACTCTTTCACCTAATAAAAATGTTGAATCAATTGTCTAAAACAACTATGCAATTCAAAAGCTTCTCTATAGAGAGCTTTATACAGGCATCAAGTTACACCTGCCATTACAGATATTTTTCTCTTTTTTTTTTTTTTTACAACCAGATGGTGCTAATCTGCCTTCCAAAACTGGTTTTGAATGGCTGAGTCTCTATTTTAACCTAAAATACTGCATTAATTAAAAAATAATTGTAAAAATTGTTTTTTTTTTTTTTTTTTTTTTTTACTATTTTCAATGGTAAAAAATGGTTATTAATTACTGCATAAATATTAATTGTTACCACAAAACCCTCTCAAAATGCAAAATAAAAAATAAAAAATATTATTAAACAAAAATGAATTAGAATGATTTTACTGAATAAATAAGAGATTACATTACAGGTGTCCGGTCACTTTTGACCGTGAAGAGCACAAGTGTGACTCCGAAATGAGGAGAACCAGAGGGTTAATTTATATTAATTTCAGTTTTAATAATTGTAGTACTTTAATTTAAACTTAAGTTAGATGCCACGGTAAAATTTAAAATTTTCATTCAAGTTTTTAGTTTAATTAAATATTTATATTTGATTTCAGCTTCAATTAATGAAAATTATTTTTTATTGCTTTGATGTTGCGAGTTTATTTTACTTTTATTTTTGGTACTTCTGTAATTTTCATTAGTTTTTGTTTTCTTAAATTTTTGAATTTAATAAAACAAAAGCAAAAAAGGCTAACACTAGCTTGCTTTATTCATTTTCTATTCTATCTGTTTTCTTTTTATTTATTATATAATTTTAAAAAACCTTGCTGTGTGTACTGCGTTAAGCTAACTGAGGCTTGTTATAGCACTTGCATATCATTGCTTTTTTGTTGATTTTGATTGCTTCCATTGTCCTCATTTGTAAGTCGCTTTGGATAAAAGCATCTGATAAATGACTAAATGTAAATGTCAAATATTTTATTTCATAATTATTTCAATGAACGAATATTTTCAATAACTGTAGTTTTGGATAATAATGACAGCACTGCTTGGGTAGCATCACTGGGAAGTGCAACATGCATAGTTTAAACTGAATTGTGAGAGCAAAAAACAAACGCTCAGTTCCTGTCTAATGGGACGTTTTATGGACTGAATGAGCTACGGTGTAGACCACACTTCACACCAGGTCAAAAGAGAAGAGAGCAGAGTCTCACCTGAATCCAGGGATCATCTTGGCGAATCCGATGACTTTCTGGATGCTGTAGCTGACGAGGTCGGCGAGGTGCGGTAACATAGACAGGCGTGAGTTGTCCTCCTCGCTGGAGTCTGGACTGCCGCTGCTGTCCTGATACATCATCAGCAGATTACTGAAGTTAAGCTTAGTGTCCACAGACTCTACAGAAACACGATACGATACGTCAGACAACACATATACCAGAACCAGAAATTGAAATGTCATATCTTGCATTAAGGTGCATGATATTTGCATTATCAGATGTTTTTTTTTTATTTTTTTTTTATGTGTTCAGCATTTATTCAGGTAGAGTGAAAATCTGCGTGGTGCTTGATACGTTATAGTTTGTGCAAAAAAATTTCTTTTGTTGGGACATTCTTGTCATGAACAGATTTTTAGAGACTTCAACAATGTAAAAAATTAATTTCTTCCTCATAATTTTTGTCTTGTTTTCAAAGTATCTAATTGTGCTGTCAAACGATTAATCATGATTAATCGCATCCAAAATAAAAAGTTTTTGTTTACATAATATATGTATGTGTACTGTGTATATTTATTATGTATATGTAAATGCACACACATGCATGTATATATTTAAGGAAAATAAGTTGTTTATATTTTAAATATATTTACATATAAATTATATGAATATAAATATATACATGTAAATAATTCTGAAATATATACTGTATGTGTATGTATTTATATAAATACATAATAAATGGACAGAGTACACACACATATATTATGTAAACAAAAACTTTTATTTTGGATGCGATTAATCGCGATTAATTGTTTGATAGCACTAATATCGAAACATTTTTAAATCAAGATATATTTACTTGAGAAGCAAAGACAAGACGCTACAGACAAGTTTTTTCATGCACAGCTCAATTTTGAGATTTTGGTCTATTTTGCATCTATAGAATATATTCTTCAAACTAGTAGAATGAAATTTGAAATACACATTTAAGGGTTCATTTTATTGCACTTCATCTATTTGCATCTGTAGATTTCAATTACAATACATTATCTTTAAAAGTTTTCTCCTCTACTTCAGCAGCACTTTCATTCACCAAATTTAGCAGTTTTATTCCTCTCTATATTCTGAAGGTTTTTGATGAAGGGTTTGTTCATGCATCCCTCACTTTGAGTTTATTATTGCACTTTATCTATTCGCATCTGTAGATTTTAATTACTATGCATATTTTTTTAATTTTTTTATTTCTCCACTTCAGCAGCACTTGCATACACCAAACTTACCAGTTTTAAGTCCTTTCTATATTCTGAAGGTTTTTACTGAGGGGTTTGTTCATATCATTCACTGATTTTATCATTGTACTTCATCTATTTGTGTCTGTAGATTAAATTTACAATATATATCTTTAAAGGTTGTTTTCTCAAAATGAGTTTTTTCTTCATTTCAGCAGCACTTACATACACTAGGGGTTGAACGACTTCTGATTTTTTAAAGTCGAATTTTATGTGATGAAAGTCGAGTCGAAGTCGACTAGTTGCTGCTGACGTCATTAATGAACAAATAAGTCTGGAGCTGTGACGAACACCTTGTGCACAGCTATGGCATATGACACAGTGCTGCCCACATGGCTATTGCTCCTATAACAGCTCATTTTTATCAGTTCTTTTGTCTTTGGGTCGTTATATTTCTCACAGATTTCTGCTCGTTCTAAATCAGATACAGATAAAGTAGCACAGTAAAGATTATATTCATATGAATGCATTAGTGAGAGCGATTACGTGTGTGAATTAATTCTACCTGCAGCGACTCTCTACTAGCAGTGAAGCTGTGGGATTTAGTTATTAAGAAATATATGCTTGAACTTTTCAGTTTCTAAGCTATTTTATTGAGAAATCACAGAACAGTGTTGATAATACATTTCCGCGCTGAACGATTCTGTGCACGTGCGATCTGCACAGGATGTACAAGCTACTGTCTGAAGCCTATGTGTGTGCGTTACAGAGCAGCAGCGCATTATATTAGAACGACGATTAACTGACCTTTACTATAAGCTGTTTAAAACCTGCATTCTCCCGTTCAATTTCGAGCATCCAGTAATATAATCACACATGTCTTGTATGCATTTAGGCTATTTGTCATTTTAACTGTTTGGAAACGCAGCGTAAATGTGGAAGTCCTTCAGAGATTTCTTATACTCTTGCATCCTCTATAGGACCAGCGACTAGTCGATGTCAATCTTAAAGCATCATGGCAGAGCATTAAAGTCGACTAGTCGGTGCAACCCCTAACATACACCAAATTTAGCATTTTTATTCCTCTCTATAATCTGAAGGTTTTTACTGAGGGGTTTGTTCATATTTCTTTCACATTGATTTATATAACATTTTATTCCTAAAAACATTGTGAAAATCCATATCTAGGACCATGAGATTTTTCTCCACTTCCGCAATACTTAACTACACCAGATTTAACAGTTTTATTCCTCTCTATATTCTGAAGGTTTTTGATGAAGGGTTTGTTCATGCATCACTCACCTTGAGTTTATTATTGCACTTTATCTATTCGCATCTGTAGATTTCAATTACAATGCAAATTTTAAAAGTTTTTTCTCTACTTCAGCAGCACTTACATACACCAAACTTAGCAGTTTTATTCCTCTTTATATTCTAAAAGTTTTTATTGAGGCATTTCCTTATAAATCATTTACACTGATTACATAACATTTTATTCCTAAAAACATGGCAAAAATGTGTTTTTTTTCTGTCTGTTGACAGTATTTTCTAATTTATGGAGTGATAAAAAGAGCCTAACCAAAATCCAAAATTCCTGTTATAAAATCCTTTAACTCTAGTATGTCAACAAAATCAAACAAGAATTTTGAACCTGGCTTTATCCACGTTCAAATTTATTTTCTTGAAATGTATGCAACATAGTGCATATTTAATTAGATAATGCAAACTTATAATTGTCTTAATGTACTGTGATTAATCAGCTGAGGAAGTATGGTGAGATCATTACATTTTTACCGTTCACCTGTGGTGTCTTGCCTTAAGACATGAAATCTGGTTTTCTTTAATAAAAAAAAAAAAAAAAGATCAAAAATACCCAAGTTTATGCTTAAAACAAGGCGAATATCTGTTAGTGGGGTCAGATAAATTATTTAAATAATTTCCCCACTGAATTCAGGTTATTTTTCTCATTTTAAGCATAAAATCACTTGATTGTTTATAAAACGAGACTTTATATTTTCCGTCACTTTGCTTATAAAGTAGGCCTAAATGCTTACTGATTTAAGAATATTTAGTTATTTGTAACGGAAAACAAGACAAGCAAGAAATTTTTTGCAGTGTAACAAATAAAGTGGAAAAAAACGTGTTTTCAAGTTATGAGAAGCTAAGATCTCACAGAATGGATGTGTATATTCCTACTTAAACGTATTTTGGGGACAATTTTGTGATCATAAGTGAGCAAAATCTGACAAAAAAAGACAACATTTTTCTGTAAGTGTTGTGTTTTATTTCTTACAATTAGCTGCAGATATAAAGCAATAGAAGTCTATGGAATGACCCCATTTCGATAGCTTAGTAAAAGTGTGTGTGTGTGTGTGTGTGTTACCTGGTGAATGGTTGAATGAATCTGACGAGGCGTCTGACAGCGAGTGAAGAGACGCGGCTCGACTGGCGCTGCGGGTGACCGGACCCTCACGGACCGGAGGCTAATCACACAAAACACCTGATATTACAAACTATTACACAAACTCTTAGAGAGGAAATCCACAGGATGTGTTCAGAACAGAGTCTCCATTAGAGAACACCAAAAACATCAGAAATAATTACACTTATAAAACATCACTCATCATGAACTCCAGCTCAGTTTTCACGAGGAGAACTCGAGCCCACATTCTGCTTGTAAATGAAATTACTATAAAAGGAGAGTCTTTAGTAACTACATTAACCTACAGACACATTCAGTCTTTACAAAGAAAATAAACTCCATTTACATGAAAAAAAAAAAAAAAAAACGTGTTGGAGTCATTAAAGTCCAGAATAGCAGCAACACAACTGGTTGTAAATGTGTTTGGTCATCAGGAATAATTTATGAAACATCAAATTAAAATCACCAAATTAATCGCATCTTTTCATCAAAATAATATGATTATGACAGCTTTTAAAATAATAATATACTACTGTCAGGTTCTCACTGACACAAAAGGAACATGAACCAGATCGCTTTCTAATCAAACCGATGCATGAAACAGAAAAGCTCATTCACTACCATTCAGAAGTTTGGAGATAAGTCTTTTTTTTTTTTTTTTTTTAAAGAAATTAATACTTTTATTCATCAGGGATGCATTACATTGATCAAAAGTGACAGTAGAAACATTTATAATGTTACGAAAGATTTCTATTTAAAATAAATGCTGTTCTTTTGAACTTTTTATTCATCTGTGAATCCTGAAAAATTAAATGTGTCACCGTTTCCATAAAAATATTGTGCAGCACAACTGTTTTCAACATTGATAATAATCAGAAATGTTTCTTGAGCAGCAAATCAGCATATCAGAATGATTTCTGAAGGATCATGTGACACTGAAGACTGGAGTAATGATGCTGAAAATTCAGCTTTGATCATAGAAATAAATGACATTTTAACAGATATTCACAAAGAAAACAGCTATTTTAAATTCTAAAAATATTTCACAATTTTTCAGTATTTTTGATCAAATAAATGCAGCCTCTGTGAGCAGAAGAGACTTTAGGAAGGAGTTAGAAGCAGGCGCGACTGACCCTGAATCGGACGAAGTCGGAGTAGGAGTCGTCGTAGGTCTTGTGATGCGCCTCGACCAGCGTGTTGATGATCTGCATCTGCTCCTCACTCAGACGAGGTTTCCGCGCCTCCCGCGCCGCCTCCTCCTCCTTCCTCTTCAGGATCAGCTCCTTCTTCCTCTGCACCTCCTCGTCTGTCAGAATGACTGAGACACAGACAGAACCAGTTATACTAATGATCTGAATACGTGTTGTGGTTGCAAGACTACTAACTCCACCATGATTTTAAAGTAGTGAAGCTTTTCCAGCTTTTTTAACTAAAACTAAAAAAAAAAACATTAAAAAAAAAACATCTGCATTACTTGACTTAAAAATAATGCTAACTGAAATGAAATATTTAAAAAAAAAAAAGCTAGTCATGAAATGATTTATAACAGCTATTATTTCAGCTAGTTGCAAAAGCAACATTTCTCAATCAGTTTATACAGAAGTCCTAAATTAATTAAAAAAAAATAAATAAAAAATAAAAAAACTATACAGGCATACAGGCAAACTACTAAAAATAAAAATGGAATTCAATAATGTATTAAACAAAAACGTATTAAAATAAATTAAAACTATATGGACAAATAAAATAACAAAATTACTAAAATTAAAATGAAAACAGAACATAAATATAAAAACTAATTTAAAATATAGATTAATAAAATTAATCATAAAAATATATATAGACATTTAAAAAAAAACATCAAAAACACAACAAAATTAAAATTAACTAAAAATAAAAACAGAAAATACAAAAATAAATTCAAAATATTAATAAAAATTAACTAGGTAAAACTATATAGACATTAAAAAACATGAAATGGCAAAAATGCACAGCATAATTATTAAAGTTAACGAAAAATGAAAACAAAAAATATACTAATAAAACCTAATTCAAAATATTAATAAAAAATTATAAAAATTATACATACATTTAAAAAACAAATAAAATGAAAAAAACAATACTAAAAAATTAACCAAGTGACATGAAAGTGGAAAATATAAAATAAAAACTAATTCAAAATATTACAATAAATTAATTAAAATATATATGCATATTTAAAAAAAACGACAAAAATAAAACAAAATTACTAAAATTCCCTAATTAAAAAAATTGATAAAAAGTATATGCATATTTCAAAAAAGTAACAAAACAAAAAAATACTAAAATTAACTAAAAACAACAAAACTACTAAAAGTAAAAATAAAAACATAAAAATAGAAACTAATTCAAAATATGAATAAAAAATACAATAGAATATTAATGACACTAAAAACAACACTGCCATTGACGAGTTGATTTTTCCAAACAACCTTGTCAACACTGATGTTTTCTGTACCAGAGTGCCATCTTTCATCCAGTGCATTTCATTTAAATCAACACTGACTCACTAATTCCCTGTGCAACATTTCACGGGTTTCTGTAGCAAAACATTCAGTCAATTTCTGCCATTTCCAAATCTGCTATAAAAATGAGTTGCAATGAGTGCAAATTGAATTTTGTCGCCCTAATTACAGCGCAGCTGATGGGAAGCTTGGCTGTAGTTGAGCTGCTTCATTTAACGAGTGTGTGAGTCAGAAAGTGTGTTCAGTAGCTCAGTGGGAGTGTGATGCTGACTGAAGAGCAGCGTGGATGAACACACTCTCTGTCGCTGATCTTGGCTCCCTCTCCAGGCTCCTGTGAAGGTGCTGGGTGGCAGTTTTTCAGACGCCCAGCGGGCGGCAGAGTAAATACAGACGCTGACTGACAGCCCAAGTGTCCCGAGCTGTTGAGCCGAGCGTGTTTCCCAGAGCGGATCGGGAGCCAGTCTCATGCCTGCCATCTGTGCGTCTGTCTCTTACTCACACCGTGCTCGGGGTTTGAACCATTCCCAAAAACACATTCACACACAACTGAGGAATTAGAGGCATTCCTGCCGTCAGACAGAAACATTAGTTGATGCACATACTGATTAAAGATTACGAAGACATTTTCTTTTCTCTCATGTTCAATAAGATCAACAAATTTAATATAATTCCTTCCTTTGCTTATATAAAAAAAAAAAAAAAAAAGAAAAAAAAAAAAGTCACCTGCATGGTGAAATATAACAAACAAAAACACACACACACACACACACACACACACATACATATATACACATATATATATATACACATATATATATATATATATATATATATATATATATATACATACATATACATATATATATATATATATATAAATAAATAAATGTTAAATTATAACAACTTAATACATTAAATTATTATTACTTTCTGTTTTGTCTATTTATATATACACAGGTATATAATATGTATGGTGTAATAAATAAACATTTTTTTCTCAGCTAATTTGAACAATTGACTGTTTACAATAAGACCTTTAATATAATTTTTTCCTTGTATATAAAATCAAAAATGTATTATATTATTTTATATATTTATATATGTAGATCTTTTTTTTTTTTACTTTTAAAATTTATAATATATTTTAGTACTATTATTTCATTTTAATTTATATGTATATGAAATGTAAATTTAAATATTTTTAAATTTAAATATTATTGTTTTATTTAATTTCACATATACATTTTTATTTAATTTTTTTCCTTGATATATTTTTTGGTATATAAATAATTTTTACTTGTATATAAAATAAATAAATAAATTGTATATTATATATTAACATATTATATAAATAAAATAAGAAATATAAAAGTGAAATTTTATATATGAAATTTAAATGAAAATGTTACCTTTTAATTAATTTTTTTATAAGTATAAAACTTAAATTTAAAAAATTAACAAATTAAATTCACAAGAAATAAAAAAATAAATAATATTTGTTTCATTTTTGTGTTTCATAATAGACAGTATTTTACTTGTATAAAAAAACAGATTCATATAACTTTATATTGTATATTTTTTTCTTTTTTTACTTTTTGCTCATAAAATAAAACAGCGAAATAACAATAGAAGTGAAATATATAAAGTATTACTAATAAGATTAAAATAACATTTTAAGAAAATAAAAAAGCAAATCTTGTTTAGTAGAATGAAACAGCATTATATGTATGAACAGTCCTGTGTAACAAATCCAGCGATCACAAACATCACATCTGACTCCGCCCCCTTCCGATGATGTCACGATGACATCACAGCGCTCTGAGGTGTGAGATCAGCGTCTCATTGGCTACAAACAGTGCTGACCTTTGACCTGCTGTCCTCAGCTGACCGAACACGACGCACAAAGAGGCTCTTTTATACGCCACTGTATCCGTTTTCTCTTAAAGTAGTGATCTGCCTTCCCCACGACTCCCACCCGCGTCTGAATAAATCTGGGTCGCTCATTGTGCAACTTCATGGAGAAAAAGCATCATTGTTGGCTCTCTCTCTCTCTCTCTCTCTCTGGAAACCACGGCTGTTTTCCTCAGATGAACTGTGTGTGTGTGTCGCTTCAAAACACCTCAATTCACTGGAATTAACATGTAAACAAAGCAGATTATGTTTCATTAATGCTGTTTTCTAATGCTCACAACACCTTAGAAACCACATAGCAACGCCATGACAACCATCCAAAACACCCTAGCAACCCAGGAGCATGTTTTGCAAATAAGAAAATAGAAAAAGAAAATCTAGTTGTTAAAACAATACTAAAATGCAGTTATTAAATGTGGTTGGTTTCACCCCGACAAACTCTCAAAACATCTCTCATATGGAAATATGCCATATGTTAAATTAAAGACAGATGATCTTACATAAACACTGATTCATAAACACAAGAGATTATATATAAACACTCAGTTATAGTTTCATAATGAGAAATCATGTTATTGTAGATCTCAGGATTTCACAGATCAAGTTTAATATATGCAAGAGTCTGAAACAATCTAATCTGAAGAAATTATATATTATAAATACATAATCATATATTGTAACCCTTTCTCCATATATATTTATAATCTAATTTAAAAATATTAAAATTATTTTAACATGCTATATATATATATATATAAGAAGTTATTTTAATAAATAAATCAGATATATGTAATAAATATCTAATAAAAATAAGTAATAAAAGAAATGTTTTAATTTTATATATTTAAAATTTATATGAAATTATGGATATATAATTATTATAAATATATAACTAAATGATATAAATACATAAAAGTATATATAAATTTACATATTACACATAAAAATAAATAAAAATGTGATTTTAATGATACATTAAAATATTTATAAATACTTATCTATAAAAAAACATTACTTTTAATTTTATATTAATGATCTTAATATCATATATATATTTTTATATGCACAATATGTACATTACTTTGTAACAAATTAATATGAATAAATAAATAAATAGAGCGGATTCCAAATCTTCAATACTTATCTTCAATACTATTTAATGCTTATGACACAGTTAACCACCAGATCCTCCTGTCAACCCTATTGGCAAAGGCATCTCAGGAACCGCACCCCAGTGGTTTGAGTCTTACCTCTCAGATAGGTCCTTCAAGGTATCTTGGAGAGGTGAGGTGTCCAAGTCACAACATCTAGCTACTGGGGTGCCTCAGGGCTCAGTTCTTGGACCACTTCTCTTCTCTGTCTACATGGCATCACTAGGTTCTGTCATTCAGAAACATGGCTTTTCATATCACTGCTATGCTGATGACACTCAACTCTACCTCTCATTCCATCCTGATGATCTGACGATAGCTGCTCGCATCTCAGCTGGTCTAACAGACATTTCTTGCTGGATGAAGGACCATCACCTTCAACTCAACCTTGCCAAGACAGAACTGCTTGTGGTTCCATCAAAACCATCGTTTCATCACAATTTCACCATCCAGTTAGGCACATCAACCATAACTCCTTCAAAAACAGCCAGAAACCTTGGAGTTACGATTGATGATCAGCTGACTTTCTCAGACCACATCGTTAAAACTACCTGGACCTGCAGATTTGCTTTATTCAACATCAAGAAGATCAGGCCCTTTCTTTCGGAACATGCTTCAAAACTCCTTGTTCAAGCTCTTGTTCTGTCCAGGCTGGACTATTGCAGTGCGCTCTTGGCAGGTCTTCCAGCCAGTTCTATCAAACCATTACAGCTAATCCAGAACGCGACAGCAAGATTAATTTTTAACGAGCCGAAAAGAACGCAAGTCACACCTCTGTTTATCAATTTGCACTGGCTACCAATAGCTGCTCGCATAAAATTCAAGGCATTAATGTTTGCCTACAAAACCACCACTGGCTTTGCACCCCTTTATCTAAATTCATTACTTCAGACTCTATGTGCTTCTAGAAGATTCCGTTCTGCAAGTGAACGTCGCTTTATTATTCATCCCAAAGAGGCACAAAATCACTTTCACAGACTTTTAAATGAAATGTTCCCTCCTGGTGGAATGACCTGCCCAACTCAATCCGAGCAGCTGAGTCCTTAGCCATCTTCAAGAATTGTCTAAAAACACATCTCTTCCATCTTTATTTGACCCTCTAACTCTAGAACTCTCTATTCTAATTCTATTCTTAAAAAAAAACTTTTTCTAATGTTTTTGTATTCTATCTATTTGTTTCCTTTTTATTTATTATACAATTAACAAAAGCAAAAAAGGCCTCTAACACTAGCTTGCTCTATTCTTTTTCTATTCTATCTGTTTTCTTTTTATTTATTGTATCATTTTAAAAAAAACCCTGCTACATGTACTGCGTTAGGCTAACTGAGACTTGTTACACAACTTGCATATCATTGCTCTTTTGTTGATTTTGATTGCATCTATTGTCCTCATTTGTAAGTCGCTTTGGATAAAAGCATCTGCTAAATGGCTAAATGTAAATGTAAATAAAGTATGTATATATTTTAAATACATTAGTTTTCATTTTATACATGATGCATATATATTTATAAACTAATATATATAAATATATACATATACAGTATATATATATATATATATATATATCTATATAAATGTGTGTGTGTGTGTCTGATATCAATGTATATATAACTAAATATTATGAGTAAATATATGTGTGTGTGCATGTGTGTGTGTGTGTATATATATATATATATATATATATATATATATATATATATATATATATATATATATATATATATATATATATATATATATATATAGATATAGATAGAGAGAGAGAGAGAGAGAGAGAGAGAGAGAGAGAGAGAGAGAGAGGCGTGATGAGTGTGTCTCTGGTCTGACAGCACTGTGTTGGTTCTTTCATATGATGATGTTCATTCAGTCTGCAGGGGCTGTCGTGACCCGTGTGTGACCTCTGACCCCGGTCAGCTCTGAGGGCGTGTGACACTCACATTCCTTCATCATGCCGATGTCGACGCAGCGCTTCAGACGGCAGGCCTGGCAGTGACGCCGGTTGTCTTTGGTGATGGTGCAGTTCCCATTGAACGGGCAGGTGAAGCTCGCCTTGCGCTTCATACTGCGTCTGTCAGAGAGACAGACAGAGAGAGAGAGAGAGAGAGAGAGAGAGAGAGAGAGAGAGAGACAGAGAGAGAGAGAGAGAGAGAGAGACAGAGAGAGAGAGAGAGAGAGAGAGAGAGAGAGAGACAGAAAGAGAGAGAGAGACAGAGAGACAGAGAGAGAGAGAGAGAGAGAGAGACAGAGAGAGAGAGAGAGAGAGACAGAGAGACAGAGAGACAGAGAGAGAGAGAGAGAGAGAGAGACAGAGAGACAGAGAGAGAGAGAGAGAGAGAGAGAGAGATCAACATCAACTGAGAGTCAACGCAACATCTGACATCTGAGGAAACACCACACTGTAAATACTGTCCTTATGTGCACCAGAGAGCTGCACACTATAACAACAACACAGAGTTATTATATAATGTATTACTATAAATAATTGTACTAGTTAGTTAATTACTTAAATTAAAACAAACAAATAAATAAATAATACATTTTACTTATATAAAGCATATAATAAAATGTCATTATTAATGAAAAATATTACTATTTATAAAATATTCTTATATAAAATAATTACTTATAGAATTACTTGCATATGTATGTATTTTTCATGTAATGGCATGTAATTTTTATATAATATACTTACATTACATTTATATTTAGTCATAGTTAATATTTTTAGTATTATATATATTTTATTTTATATAATATATTTTATATAATATATAATTACTACCTTAATTTTATATGCTGTATAAAGAGAGAGAGATATTTTACATAAAACGTAAAATTAAATATTTAAAAAAATACAAATTTGTTCATTCTCAGCATGTCACCAATTAGGAATGAACCAGTAAACATAATTTGTCAAAACACCACTAATGGCACAGCAAAACCGTAAGTTCATATGAGTTGATGTGCGTCAGAAGCATCACAATCTCTATCAGGTTTATTGATGTTTTTATGACTGTGGTGCTCCTCATAAACACTGATTTACTGTAGTATTTCGTAGGTTACTATGGTTAGTGAGGGATCGTTCAGATCCTTCACCTGTGTCCAGAAAACGAGACAGAATGCCACACATACACACACACACACACACACACACACTACAAAACACACACACACAAAATTATAACAAAAAATAAATTTTTATGAAAATAGGAAATCAGTTTGTATGTTTTTCCCAAATTCCTTTTTTTGTTTTAATTTTTCTGAATTATGTTTTTTTTTTCTCTTCAGTTTTAATTTTTCTACATTCTGTTTTAATTGCTTAATTACAATTAATTAAATTAATTAATTATCAGAAATCATGTCCAATTAATTGAAATCATAAGATATATTCAATCTTATGACAATTTATTTTAAAAAAAAATAACTAAAATGACATTTTTAGGCACTATGAAGTCTTTTTTCCCACATGCAGTTTTATCTTTTTCTCAAATTCCTTTTTCTGCTTCACATCACATTTAATAAGTAACATTGAATTCATAAAACCTTAACAATATATATGTATTATTTATTTATTTATTTATTTTAAAATATAAGGGCCCTATAGATTGCTGTTTGTTTGTTTGTTTATTTATTTATTTAGAAATTCTGTGTTATTTTTATTTTTCTGAATTTATGATTTAATACAAACTTATCATCAAAAATGGCGGTAATCAAATGAAGGCATAAAACATTACATTTCAACAATTTTCAATTTTAATAATTTATCAAATAAAAATTTAACACTTCCTTTGCTGCAGAATAGAGGTTTACAGTTAGACTTGAAGAAAAAAAAAAGTCTAATATTCCTTAAAAAATAAAGTTTTAATTATTCAATTTAATAATAATTTAACAATTTAATCAAATTATTATTAATAATATTACATTACGCTGAAGTTACAGTCAAAGTAAATTCTGCTGTACAATAGGAATACATTTTTTCTGTCGTAATATTACCAAATTTTAAACCAAACTTTTATTTTGGTGGGATGTAGTGATAGTTTTCTCAGATGATTTATTCATCCGTATTTCACCAGGTTCTGTCATGTTCTGCATTATGCAGTAAATTCCATGTTTATGACCAGATTCCATGATTCCGTCTGTGTTTTCCGCATCAGACGCCCACATTTACATCTCAACGACATTCACGCCATAAAGAGCTCAGCCAATCAGAACAGAGGTCAGGGGCAGACAGGACTCTTAAAGGTACAGTATCAGTGAGAACAGCAGCGACAAACTGCAAGAACAAGTGAAAACAAAGCGCTTTCCCATCCCGCATTCAGACGGCATTTTATTTCAGCGACGTCACTGACTACAGGGAGGCGCGCCGTTCTTTCAGTCACTGCGTATGAGACTGCTCATAAACAGCAGCTCCATTAGTTATATAAGCTGGTATTTTTCAGCAGGGTAATAAAAGCGAGCGTCTAACGAGCTGCAGACACCGGCGGTTCTCCAGAACCAGACGCGGACTGACCTTTGGGCGGATTTAACGGATGAAAATAACACCGGGACCAGAGCGGGAACAAACACAACCATTTTCTGTCCTCGCTGAGAGAACAACTACAGCATAAAGGCTGGCATGTTTTTACCCAAAAAAAAAAAAAAAAAAAAAAAAAAAAATCTACATAGCTGATATAGCTTAATAATAATAATAATAATAATAAATTATTATTATTATTATTATTTTGGAACATTTATACTACTGGTCAAAGGTTTGAAATAATCACAATTTTTAGAATTTTTAGAGACAACATTTTCAGCATCAGTGACAGAGTGTAATAATAATAATAATAATAATAATAATAATAATAAATTATTATTATTATTATTATTATTAATTAATTAAATAAAAGAATATTTTATACTACTGGTCAAAAGTTTAATTTCATTTCAATTTTTAGAGAAAAAAAAATTCAGCATCAGTGATTGAGCTTAATATATTAAAATAATTGTTTTATAATACTAATAAATTTAACCTTTGGAACATTTATTCTACTGGTCAAAGGTTTGAAATAATCACAATTTTTAGAATTTTTAGAGAAAAATTTCAGCATCAATGACAGAGTGTAATAATAATAATAATAATAATAATAATAATAATAATAATAATATTATTATTATTATTATTATTATTATTATTATTATTATTATAAATAAATAAATAAATAAATAATAATAATAATAATAATAATAATAATATTTTATACTACTGGTCAAAGGTTTAGATTCATTTAAATTTTTAGAATTTTTAGGGAAAAAAAAAATTCATCATCAGTGATCGAGCTTAATATATTAAAATAATTGTTTTATAATACTAATAAATTTAACCTGAAATATTTTACACTACTGGTCAAAGGTTTGGACTGTCCAAACATGAAATTTCTGTATTGTCTTCTTAAGGATTTATGATTTAGTACAAATTCAAAAATGGTGCTAATCAAATGAACAATAACACATTTAATTTAATATTTAATTTAATTTCATTTTAAAAATGTAAGCAAATAAAAGTTTGCTGGAAAACAAAGTGTTGAACAATATAAGTTTAATGTTAAAATAAAAACAAGGAAGAAAAATTGTGCGATATTGTTTAAAAATAAAGTTAATAGTTTTATTCGTAGTAGTAGTGTTACTGTACACTAGTAATATTTTTCATAGTTTTATTATTGTTATTGTACACTAGTAACAAATAAATTTAACCTTCAATATTCTACACTACTAGTCAAAGTTTGGAATAATTAAACTTTTTTAATGTTGTCCAAACAAAGTTTTTGAAACCTTTTTTGCTCACTAAGGCTGCATTTTTTTTAATCATTAATACAGTAAAAACTGCAAAATTATAAAATATTACAATTTAAAACAGCTGTTTACTATGTGAATATCTGTTAAACTAATTTATTTCTGTAGTTTTCAGCATCATTACTCCAGTCTTCAGTGTCACATGATCCTTCAGAAATCACTCTAATATGCTGATTTGCAGCTCAAGAAACATTTCTGATTATTATCAATGTTGAAAACAGTTGTGCTGCACAATATTTTTGTGGAAACCGTGACGCATTTTATTTTTCAGGATTCACAGATGAATAGAAAGTTCAAAAGAACAGCATTTATTTGAAGCAGAAGTCTAACATCATGACGGTGTTTACCTGAAGAAGCCCTTGCAGCCCTCGCAGGTCATGGCGTTGAAGTGGAATCCGGTGGCCTTGTCTCCACACACTCCGCAGATCCGCGGCGCGTTACGGTCAAACTCATCCTGACCCGTCGCGGACGTGCTCACGGCCATGGGGTCCATCACTGAAACAGAGCGAGAGGAGCGTCAGAAACCACCGCGCATACAATCAACTCACAACAGCCACGACTGCATTTACATAAATCACTTACATTTATGCATTTAGCAGCTGCTTTTATCCACTGAAAAACACCAGCTCAAATCTATTCCCCCTCTGTTCTATTCCATCCAAGGCATTTGCATGGATTAAAGGAATAGTTCACTCAAAAATGAACATTTGCTGCAAATATCCTCATCCTCAGTTCATCCAAGATGTATTTGAGTTTGTTTCTTCATCAGATTTGTAGAAATGTGTCAATGCATCACTCTCTCAGCAATGGATCCTCTGCAGTGAATGGGTGCCGTCAGAATGAGAGTCCAAACAGCTGATAAAAACATCACAATAATCCACAAGTAATCCACACCACTCCAGTCCATCAGTTAACATCTTGAGAAGACAAAAGCTGAAACAAATCTATCATTCAGAGGTTTTTAACTAAAATACGAGTCCATAATAATGCTTCCTCCAGTGAAAAAGTCCATCTCGCATCAAAATCCAGCCACATTTGTTTATAGACTCATTTTGATCTTGTTTTGTCTTGTAAACGGTGCTTGATCTGTGCAGATTTCTCTCCTGATTCAGACCAGAACACTTTTTCACTGGAGGAAGCATTATTATGGACTCGTATTTTAGTTAAAAACCTCTGAATGATAGATTTGTTTCAGCTTTTGTCTTCTCCAGATGTTAACTGATGGACTGGAGTGGTGTGGGTTACTTGTGGATTATTGTGATGTTTTTATCAGCTGTTTGGACTCTCATTCTGACGGCACCCATTCACATCCATTGGTAAGCAAGTGATGGAATGCTACATTTCTCCAAATCTGATGAAGAAACAAACTCATCCTGATCTCGGATGCCCTGAGGGTGAAGAGATTTACAGAAAATGTTCACATTTGGCTGATCTATTACTTTTTCTCACCCATCTGTCACTAATGGTGTGGATTACACCAGGATTCACACCTGTGTTTGCGGGAATAATGAATGTTCAGCGAGTGAAGATACGGTTACAGAAGCGCGTTTCATAATGAAAAGAGCATCTGGAGGTCAAAGGTCACCGAGAACAGAGGGAAAGAAACAAAGCATGCAGCGGATCTGGTTTCCATGAATACTCACACTGAAAGCATTTCTAGCAGCTATGATAATAATAATCTGTGTGTGTTATTCTGCAGGTTGTTCCTGGAAGCGATCAGCTTGTTTTGCACAGCGAGAGGACAAACAGCGATGAAGAGCAAGACCTGAATACACATCAGCATGCACAAACACACACACACACACACACGATGCTGTTGTGCATGTGAACACGTGTGTGTGTGTGTGTGTGTGTGTGTGTGTGTGTTAGAGCAAAAGAACCAAAGCAGAGGACGCTTATTTGGGGTGTCGAAATTAATCGTTGCATCGCGATGCGGACGTGGACGATTCTACATCGATGCAGTAATAGACCATAATCGATTATAGCCTATGACGTCATTCGCATACGCGCTTGTCACGCGAGTATTAAAAATTTAAAATCTGAGCTTGGCTTTTTCCCACATATGGCATGTGTGTGTGCTAGAGACAAACACAGTGGGCTTCATTCAGTGTTGCCAGATTGTATGGAGGATTTCCAGCCCAAAAGCTCACAAAAACCCACCCAAAACTTTAACTGTCAAAATAATGTGATAGAATGTAAATCAAGGTTGATAAGAGCCATTTCTAACTCCTTATAACGAAATAATGACGACAAAATAATATAAATATAATGCTAGATAAATTTAAAATGGGTCAAATCGGGGCAAATACATTAAAGAGAACTACCAAATACGATTAAAATATGCAAGCAGACACTGTCAAAACGGCAATCAAGAAATTACCCGATACCCTCGAAAAACACATGCATCATTTTCAATGTCAACAGTCAGAATTTAAATGCAAAAAGTGCCCAATATAAATGATCATAATAAGCAACGTAATTATAGGTATTTCACACTCATTCATGCACACACTATGAGTCAAAACTGTCATTCTGTATGAAAATCCGACAATAAAAAAATTTAATAACAATAATGCTCTTACCTTCGTGTCGCTCTATAATTTCACACAGAACTAAGTCTTTTGTGAAGTTCATATTGAACATAATATAGAACTTTGCACAGTCAAAACTAACAAGTCCAGCAGCTTTAAAGGATATACCAATCGTGACCGTTTAAAAGATAAAAGACAGGATCGTATAGATATAAATAGATTTTGATTAAATAATTTAACTGTGCTCTGATTTCGAAGTTGCAGTGATATAGTTTTTGTCTCATCTCCCTCAACAGGTGTAATTCACGTTTTGAGAGTTAAAACACTCTCCACTCTTTATCATCGAACTTATTTATAGGCATTACGATCACTTACAGTTATACATTCAAAATCAGATCCGTTATCGTGCTAAAAACCCGTCACTCATGAATCATCAACATCAGCACCAGTCGTCTTTGCAGCGTGCGTGTGTTTAGTAACGTTGTGATGACTGATTGGATGCATGTAGCTATATGCACACTTGGGCTTGTTTGTTAACCAATTAGCCTACACAATTTATACGTTTTGAAAACCGCCAAACTGACCAAAAACCAGCCCAAATTTTGTCCACCCGCCCAAGCCAATATTTACCCGCACAATCAAATTCAAAACCGTCCAATCTGGGAACAATGGCTTCATTGCACAGAATACGCGCTGTGAGACGCGTGCGCGCTTGACAGTGCTTCCACTCGCTGTTATTTTATTCTTTTACTTTAGATATGCTTTCATTTATGCCGTTTGGAACACTGTACGTATTAGATGCACGAAACTCACGTACTGACAGACTTTCACGTGCGCTTTGTGTTTGTTTGTCCTGAAGCTCATGGCTGCGGTTAAATGCACTTGCATCTACTTTTGATGTAAACACAGTCATTTATGTTATCAGACCAGGACAAAACACCTGATATGTGGACAGTGCCGGCCTGTCCAACAGGTGGTACAGGAGGTCGCCTGGGGCCCCGCCTTAAGGGGAGGGCCCTGCGGCCGTGAGATTGTCAATTAAATTTCTAGTTAGGCTTGTTCGAGGTGCATCTGCGCTGTGCAGACCGATCTGCGTATGAAATCAAAGACATCAGATTGGAGAGCAGGCGACTCTTATGCTTTTGAATCGATCTCATGGTACTTGTCGAAACAGAGATCGGTCGATTGTTTGAAATAAATTCCTTTTGTGAGCTGACGTGGTTTCATATCACAGAACGGAGCAAAATCTTTATTTTTTTTGAGTATTCTGTACAGTGATAAATTCTATGTTGATTAGCATTGCATTACTTAATTCATATAAAAATACCCGAGATGGTTTATCTGTGTTCTTCAAGCCATTTAGTCGCAATCGTATATTTGTCTAGGTATCTCATCAGTTAAAACGTGCCTACTCGCCTTTAATTCAGCTATGCCATAGTTTGCCTTTGTCCATATTAGGGATTTCCTGGAATGTCCTATGATTTACAACTTCTATAAGTTTTTCACTTACGGATTTACTGGGCGAGGGCGCCCTCCGGCTACCAGAATAAAACAGACATTGCATTACATGTGTGCACTCACTAATGCTCTCAACGCCTGATTTGGGGTAAAAATAGGAAAAATCTTCTAAGGTTTTCTTCAGTGTAGAGGAGTTTCAGTTTTTTTTTTCTCTTTCTTTCAGCGGATGAATAAGATTTCCTGACAAAAATTAAGAAATTACTGTCAAAGATTTTTATTCACAGTTTATTTTATAATAAATCCTTAGACATTTATATTTATAGGCCTCCTGCATTTTAACAGGTAGCTAATGCTGCAGCTTTCTGTGAAATTTACTAATAATAATCATCAATAATTATTATTTAGTTTAATGTTTTTATTTAGTAATAACAATAATAATTTTTTTTTGTAGTCATACTGATATATAAAAACAAAATTTTTGGCCAAATTGTGCAGCCCTACAATCATGCACAACAAACTCTGTGTTCTTTATCATTTTTTAGCAAAGAAAAGGTTTGTCTGAAAACATTTCTTGTTACGGTTCAGATTTTGTGTCCAGATTTTGTAATTCATTGGATATTTCCTCTCAGAATAGCTCACTTGCACTCCTATACATATATGTATTTTTAATCTGTTTTTAATATTTTTACATGTGTATGTTGAATGTGTTACACTTAATGCACATTTATGCTTAAATATTTAAATTGTCATTTTATGTGCTTTCTCTTAACTCTTCAAATTGCTATGACAGTTTTTACACTAGTGGGGCCCATTTTCATTATCCTGCCTAAGGCCCAGTATGTGGAAATAGATCTGTCCATTAAAGTGAATGCAGTCTATTAAAGCTGCCAGTGTCTATGATCTCATCAGTAATAATCAAATGGCAATAATGCTGAGGAAAAAAGAAAAACCCATAACTATGATTATCTGTAAACTTTCCATACTTAAAGCACTCCCAGATACTAAAAGTGCTTTTTGTTTATCACTTGTAGTTGTCTTTTCCCCCCTTTATTACTTTATATTTGCTTGTATGTTTTGAAGCTATATTTACTTTTAATTCTTAACAATAATTAATTAATTATATATTAATTATTATATTAATTAATTAACAATTATTTTAAAAAGTAGCCTGCTTATTTAATTGAATAAAAATGCACAAAATAAATTTGATATAATCGTGATGCAGTGTGATGCATCGTGATATTGAATTGAATCAAATCGTTGACATGATAATCGTAATGGAATTGAATCGTGAAACCGTTGCCGATTCACACCCCCAACGCTTATAGTTCATAGTTGCTCCAGATTCACCAGAGAAATCCATCTGTGCAGCTGTTTTTGTTCCAGGTAAATGATAATCAGAATCAGCACAATGTCTTTATCATCAGTGCTGTAAGGTGAAGCTCATGAAGAAATGTATTGGTCATTGTTAATCTTAAAATCAATATACATTTTTTTCCAGGTAAATGATAAAAATCACATATATACAGACACACACATACATATATATATACACATATATATATATATATATATATATATACACATACACATATATATATACACATACACATATATATATACACATACACATATATATATACACACATACACATATATATATACACATACACATATATATATACACATACACATATATATATATATATATATATATATATATATATATACACACACACACATATTATATATATATATATATATATATATATATTTTTATATATTTATTTATTTATTTATTTATTTATTAGGGCTGTCAATCGATTAAAATATTTAAATCGCGATTAATCGCATGATTGCCATGAATTAACTCGCGATTAATCACAATTTAATCGCACATTTTCATCTGTTCTAAATGTACCTTAAATTAATACTTTTCATGTTTTAAATACTCTAATCAACATGGGCAATGACAAATATGGATGCTTTGTGCAATATATGTTTATTATTAGTGAAACCATAGTTAACAGAGCCTGAAGACTAGACAGGTTTCAAAGATCATAGATGTGTTTCAAAGAACTTGCTCATGTCTATTAAACACATGAAAAAAGAAATACCAGGTTCCCATTACTTCTCTTTCTTTGCACTAAGCAATCTACTTACACAAACCTGTTTACATTTCCGCATAACAGGGCATCTCACTTCTTCTGAACATGCAAAATGTACATTTATTATTTATTATTACATTTGTTTGCCTCTCTGTGCCCACATACTGTATTTTGATGCTGCAAAATTCTCAATAAAACTGTTTTCATTGATATATTTTACTGTTTCTGTTGTCAGACAACGGAATGAATATGAAATAGTGACTGAAACGCGACCCATAGGACTAAATAACCAGCTCTCCCTTCCAAGATGTTAATCTGCACAAAAATCCTGATTTATAATCCAGCCATCGTCTGATAAAATCAAACAGGCTATACATAAGATAAAGACAATAGCTGTGCTGTGATTTCGGCTATACTTGCATGTTAAATTAGAGAAGCAACATAAAATCTGTTTTAACTGAAAGCGCTGTTACTCTCATCCGCGCGCTGAACAGAACAGACATGGAGAGAGGGGGAGAGAGAGAGAGAGAAAGAAAGAGGTGTGCGCGCAGCGGGAAAGAGAGACCTTGCGCTCGTGTGGTAGTACCGGCGAGTCTCAGAAACTAAATAAGGTTTGGGCAAACCCTAAAAAGTTTGGTCGCTAGGCACTTTTTGAAAAAAAAAAAATAAAAAAAAAAGTTGCTAAAGTGGTCTGAAATGTCGCTAAATTGGCAACACTGTCAGCATCTCCATCTATTTCCATTTCTCCAGCTATAGTAGTACGGGCTAGGCCACGGGTCAAACAGAAAATGCGCGCTGCGTTAATTGCACGTTAATAAAATTAGTGCCGAATTTGCGTTAACGCATTATTAACAATCATTGACACCCTTCACAAGGAGGGTAAGCCACAAACATTAATTGCCAAAGAAGCTGGCTGTTCACAGAATGCTGTATCCAAGCATTTTAACAGAAAGTTGAGTGGAAGGAAAAAGTGTGGAAGAAAAAGATGCACAACCAACCGAGAGAACCGCAGCCTTATGAGGATTGTCAAGCAAAATTGATTCAAGAATTTGGGTGAACTTCACAAGGAATGGACTGAGGCTGGGGTCAAGGCATCAAGAGCCACCACACACAGACGTGTCAAGGAATTTGGCTACAGTTGTCGTATTCCTCTTGTTAAGCCACTCCTGAACCACAGACAACGTCAGAGGCGTCTTACCTGGGCTAAGGAGAAGAAGAACTGGACTGTTGCCCAGTGGTGCAAAGTCCTCTTTTCAGATGAGAGCAAGTTTTGTATTTCATTTGGAAACCAAGGTCCTAGAGTCTGGAGGAAGGGTGGAGAAGCTCATAGCCCAAGTTGCTTGAAGTCCAGTGTTAAGTTTCCACAGTCTGTGATGATTTGGGGTGCAATGTCATCTGCTGGTGTTGGTCCATTGTGTTTTTTGAAAACCAAAGTCACTGCACCCGTTTACCAAGAAATTTTGGAGCACTTCATGCTTCCTTCTGCTGACCAGCTTTTTAAAGATGCTGATTTCATTTTCCAGCAGGATTTGGCACCTGCCCACACTGCCAAAAACACCAAAAGTTGGTTAAATGACCATGGTGTTGGTGTGCCTGACTGGCCAGCAAGCTCACCAGACCTGAACCCCATAGAGAATCTATGGAGTATTGTCAAGAGGAAAATGAGAAACAAGAGACCAAAAAATGCAGATGAGCTGAAGGCCACTGTCAAAGAAACCTGGGCTTCCATACCACCTCAGCAGTGCCACAAACTGATCACCTCCATGCCACGCCGAATTGAGGCAGTAATTAAAGCAAAAGGAGCCCCTACCAAGTATTGAGTACATAAACAGTAAATGAACATACTTTCCAGAAGGCCAACAATTCACTAAAAATGTTTTTTTTATTGGTCTTATGAAGTATTCTAATTTGTTGAGATAGTGAATTGGTGGGTTTTTGTTAAATGTGAGCCAAAATCATCACAATTAAAAGAACCAAACACTTAAACTACTTCAGTCTGTGTGCATTGAATTTATTTAATACACGAGTTTCACAATTTGAGTTGAATTACTGAAATAAATTAACTTTTCCACGACATTCTAATTTATTGAGATGCACCTGTATTATATATATATATATATATATATATATATATATATATATATATATATATATATATATATATATATATATATATATATGTGTGTGTGTGTGTGTGTGTGTGTGTGTGTGTGTGTGTGTGTGTGTGTGTGTGTGTGTTTACATTGCTGACTCCATTTACATCTAATTTCAGAAAACACACACACAGACAGACAATTTTTCCCACATAAAAGATAAACAAATATAATATAGATAAATATTATAGATAAATACAATAAAATGTAAATATAACGAAGTAAAACAGAATATTTTACATCGGGCTATCATAGAAACATTGTGGGAATAAGATAAAATTATTTGCATTGTGTGATTATTTTAATGAGAATTAATCACATTTTTTAACATAAAAATTTAAAAACAATTTTCAAAAAAAAAAAAAAAAAATCAAATAAAATAATAATAATAATAATAATAATAATAATAATAATAATAATAATTACATATATATATATATATATATATATATATATATATTTTTTTTTTTACAAAATACATTATATAATTATAGATACGTATAATTAAAATTTAAATAGAAAGTAATTAAAAGAAGGGAAAATAGTTGCAGTGTGTATTAATTTTGATGACAATTAAGCACATTTTCCAGTAAAATTCCCAATTCAAAACAGCTATAACTAAAAATCATACCATGAGGTATAAATGATTGGAAGTTATTTCTTTATTTTGGCTTTTATATCCATCTATTTTTGGCTTTGAACTAATGTGTAATGTACAGAAGATGGTGCTTCACCAAAACAAAAAATACTGTCATCATGCAAAATGTTGTAATATTAGGATCATGCTTTGCATTCAATCAAAATGCAGATTAAGATTGTCATAGTTTAAAATATGAGCCATTTTCATGAGATTCAATCTGTCAGATTTCATGATTTCATACGCTCACAATAATCACAAGAAATCACAGAGTGTAAAAGTTCATTTGAGCGAACGCTGTTCTGCAGGAATAAATCATATCTCATGTTCCTGATGCAGAATATTGGGTGTTTCACAACCAGTTCCAACCAGTTGTTTCTAACAATGTGGTCTGAGCAAAACAAAAGCGTCTTCCAAGAGTGAGGAGAAAGAGAGAAAGCTCAGCATAAACACAAATATATCAGCTGAGGAGCGTCACGCATCCAAGAAAGAAAGATCATCATCATTCTCCATCCTCACAATACTGTACCTGCCAGATAACTTTATGCAAATGAGCTCTCTGATGATTGGCTGATATCTTAATACATGCAAAACACTCATAAGCGCAGATCAGCATGAATCTTTGAACTTCTTCAGCTCGATGTACAGATCTGATGATGAATCACTGTGCGCAAACATCATACCGATTGTTTATATACACACACAATTCAGATGTTTCTCAAAGAAGTCTCTCCAGCTCACACAGGTTGAATTTATTTAATCAAATATGTAGTAAAACTGTGAAATATTATTATGATTTATCTGTTTTCTATGTGAATATATAGTAAACTGTAATTTATTCCTGTGATCAAAGCTGAATTTTCAGCATCATTACTCCAGTCTTCAGTGTCACATGATCCTTCAGAAATCATTCTAATATGCTGATTTGCTGCTCAAGAAACATTTCTGATTATTATCAATGTTATCAAACTCTGCATCACAGGAAAAAAATTTTTTAGATATATTTTGTACAAATAAATACAAAATGTTCCATTGCATAAATAATAAAAATAATAACTTGTTAAAATTAAAAATAATTTGCATTGATTTACTATTTAATTTCAATTAATTATTTAATAATTATTTATTAATAAAATAATTATTCCTTTTTATTAGTATTTTATAATATAAATAGTAATAATTTATTATTAAAATAAAAAAACAATTGTACATTGT